>CAUYPK010019911.1:0-106393 GCA_963574355.1 Loris lydekkerianus
CTGTGGGAATCAATGAAAACTGCAGTGATGGAAGAGCAGACACCCTGGAGGCAGGCCGCATGGGTTTGAATCCTGGCTCTGTACCTCCTAGCCACCACGAGCAAGGAGTGGAGCAAGGCACTGAACCTTATTATCTCCTACATCTGCGGTTATTAAGAAAGGAGCGAGAGTGGGAGGAAAAGGCTTGAGGAAAATGTCAATTTGGGGCAGGGACGACTTACCATGGTGCTTTGGAGATCTCCAGCAGACTTGACCCAGGTTTCACTACTTGAGTAAAGTTATTCTGGGCTTCAGATCTGGATGGAAAAAAAATCAGAGCCAAAGATTATATAAAATCACTGTGGGGTGGTGGTGGATGACAGGTGCTTTACTAATTCATGCAACATCATTGATTCATATCCTAGACCAGGCGTCCCCAAACTTTTTAAACAGAAGGCCAATTCACTGTTTCTCAGACCGTTGGAGGGCCGGACTATAGTTTAAAAAAAAATAAAACTAGGAACAAATTCCTATGCACACTGCACATATCTTATTTTGAACTAAAAAAACAAAATGGGAACAAATACAATTCACACCGCTTCATGTGGCCCACTGGCCACAGTTTGAGGACACCTGTCCTAGATTCTTGATAATTGTCTCAATATTCAACATCAGTAATTGCTTAAAATTTACAAAGAGAACCAGGGAAACGTGATTCATTCTTAACCAAAATGTTCATCAGTAGTGGAATAGATACACTGTGCCATATGTATACAATGGAATACTATACAGGCATGAAAAAAACAAACCACAGCTACATACAGCAATGTGGGTGAATCTGAGTGAAAGGTAGACACAACAAAAACATACTGGATTTATATAAAGTTTGAAAAAAGAATTTAAAAAATGATGGAAATCAGAGTAATGGTTACATTAGTAATGTAATGTAATGTAATGGTTATTCTTGCTAACAAAGAATATTGTCTAACAGGAGGGCCTGGTCAAAATGTTCTCTATCTTGATCTGAGTGGTGCTAATGTGTATATAGAAGTATAAAAATTCACCAACATATATACTTAAAATTTGTGCACTCTATGGGTATTATATAATATATAATATAGTCTGAAAACATAAACAAACCAAAGGAAAGTGTGGTAAGTCCTGAGGTATATGATGTATGGAAAGAGCAAAAAAGAGCATTAGTCTGTCCCCCAACCAGTCTGGGGAGTTCACCATGTTGTAGGAAAGGATATGGAGAAACATTTCTGGGCTTTTGATCCTCTTTTTCCTACAGTTCTCCCTGCCTGAACATAGCTTGAATCAGTTTTAGGATTGATAGTCAGCTAGGATTGGTCTTTAAGAGACCTTTTAAACACACACTGCTGAGGGAGGCAAGAGAAAAGCCTGCATGGGTGGCCCCCATATCTCAGGGGTTAGGGTGCCAGCCACATACACCAAGGCTGGCTGGTCGAACCCGGCTCAGGCCAGCTAAACAACAATAACAACTACAACAACAAAAAATAGCTGGGCATTGTTGTGGTCACCTGTAGTCCCAGTACTTGGGAGGCTGAGGCCAGAGATTCACTTAAGCCCAAGAGTTTGAGGTTGCTGTGAGCTGTGACACCAGGGAACTCTACCCAGGGTGACAGCGTGAGACTCAGGGGAAAAAAAAAAAAAAAAAAAAAACCAGAAATAAAGAAAAATAAAAGAAAAGCCTGCATGCTGATGGTTTTTTAGACTACAGCAGGGATTGATAGGTGACAGAGATGGTTTGTTGGAGGCCATTTATACAGTGACACACGGCTCTGAGAAGTACTTTGCCCTTTGAAGACCAGCCCAGGACTGTCACTTCAGTCCATCAGGAAGGCCTTTCTTCCACACTTACATTTCTTTTTCAAGAAGCAGAACCTCCTTTTCCTTTTCTATATGCCTCAGATTTTCCTGGTATTTCTTCCCACGAAATGAAAATTAATATTAGCCATAAATGAGAATTTCCATGTTTCATTACAATGTCATCTATAAAAATATTTTGCTAAGTATTTTCCATGCATCAGTGTGCACACACAAGTAGGAAGCTGTTCTAATAAAAAAATTGAGAGCTATTAGTGACCAAAATGGACAAATGAGAATAAGAGGGTTCTCACTCTGGACCCTGCTTGTATTCAAATCCCAGAGTTGACATTTACTAGCTGTGTTCCCCAGAGCATACTCCTAACCCCTTGAAGGATTATATCAGTGTCAACCTTACAGAGTTATTAGAAAAAGTGACTGAGAAAAAGTATGTTCCCCAGTGGCAGGTTCTAGCCTCATGAGAAATCAAGGAACTCATGGCCTTGGAGAAATTCTGCCTTTACTCTGACTTTCCCCCCAGGGGTGGGATACCTTTATGTAGCAGGCCTGGTCCTCACAGAGCTGATACACAGATGTATAGTCACTCTCTGTCTAGAAAGAAAGAACATTTACAAACCCCATGAGCCAAATCATAACCAAACCTTGGCTGTTGTCTGAGGCCCTATGTGGTGTATTGGCCAGTTGGCTGGTTGCCTAGCAACTCTTTACTGGACAGGATGACAACCACATCACAAAGAGGTCATCTCATCAGTCACAATGCTAGGACTAATTTTTAGCAAAGGAAAGTATTTTCCCAGGTTGCCATATGCCTCTCAGGTGAAATATGAGATGTTTTAAGCAACTTAGATTTGGGATTCAACACTGGTATTAGAGGTAAAGGAGTGTGTAAGAAATGGTAAGAGCAGTGCTTTTAATAGAAGTTTGCTTTCCCTCCCTGAGCCTGAGAAGCAGAAATTCATTTGTCAGATGTTCTAGCTCCACCCACACCTCAAGCAGTTCTATTTCTAAGACCCTTGGAATTCTCTCTCGTTTGTGTCCTGGGCAGACTCTGGGGAGAAGACACATGGCCTCCACCTTGATCAGCTGCTTCTCTTTCTTTGTATAGGACTCTGCTGACTTTTGTAGTCTCACCTATGGAAGACAATGAGTGATGGTAGAAAGTGAACAGGATTCTCTAGTGGAAGGCAAATGGGGGAATATCACCCTTTTTGGACCAGCAGAGAGCAAGATAATAATGCCTATCATGTGTTGACAACATATGAAATTAACAACTTTGGGTGGGCACTATTACTACAATTTTACAGATGAGACAATGGCATGGAGAATTTAAAAATTTAAAAATCACACAGTGGCAGAGCTGACATTTAAGCCTCAGTAGGTTAACTTCCCATATTCACTGAGGTCCCCAGGCTCTTTTTCCCATTCATATTTTGCACAGTGCACCAGTGTGCCCTCTGAATCACACAGGGAACAAAAGGAAAACCTTGCTCTTTCTTAGAGAAAAACACAGGACAGTGGAGGTGTTGCATGGTGGGTTGGCAAATTCACCATATTTACCACATCAATCTGCAGAAAGCTTCCTAATAGGGCTTCCCCCCTCTCTGCTGGGAATCCAATTCATTAATTCAACAGATATGGGACATCTATTATATGCCAGGCACTATTCAGCAGGTTTGCCTTCTAGTAGAGAAAAATAAAATAATAATACATTTTTTAAAAAGTTTTCTTTGGTCTTTGATCCAGAGATTGGGAAATCAATTAAGATCATGACATATCCCTGTATAATTGTGGGACTTAGCATTTCTTTCCTACTTGAATTTCTATATTTGTGCATCCTCATTTATGAGGAATGTGTGTTTATTGACTGATAAGTGATGAGGACTCTTGAGCAATCCCCTCCACTTTGACACATTACCGTCATCTCTCCTTAATAATGATATGAATGCCTCAAAGACCATGGAATTAGGTACAGGAAATAAAGGACATTGGTTCACATCTGTTAAGCATGTGGACATAACAGTACACAGCCCACGGGACTCTTGAGAGCAATTTCTCCCGGAAAGTAGAATTGACATACAAAGTCTGGCAATTAAGTTCACAAACTCACCCTAGAAAAAGTGCTACACACTTCATTGCTGAATATAACTATGGTCACCTTTCAAGTATCCCCCCTTGGGTAGGTATGTACCAACACAAGGGCCTAGTCCACCCTTCAAGGCAACTTTGGAATTCTTTTTCTGGATTGGCCATGAACGCTGTTGTCTTATTACCCTTGATGTACTAATGTCATAAAAATTTCTTTCTTTCAATATTTTCTTTATGTTTGTATTAAGAAAAAAAATTAATCGGGGGCAAGATCAGGTGAGTAGTGAGAGTGTTCTAATACAATTATTTATTTACTGGCTAAAAACTCCCTCAGACAGTGTTGTGTGAGCTGGTGCATTGTCATGATGCAGGACTCATGAATTGGAGAAAAGTTCAGGTTCACTTCATCTTTTTCACGTAGTCTTTTCAGAAGTTTCTAATGGCAAACTTGGTTAACTGTTTAGTTGGTACTAATTGACAGTGAACAATATGTCTATTATTAAAAAAGATTAGCAATATTGAACATCATTTTGACTCTTGATTTGGAGTGACAGAATTTTAAGGAGCATGGAGAATTGCCTGACTTCCATTGTGCACTTTGATGCTTGGTTTCAGGGTCATGTTGGTATACCCATGTTTCATCACTAGTGATACCCCATAACCTCATTCATGCCTCAATGCTTACTTGGTCTGCTGTGCTTCTCACAGTCAGCCAATGATTTTGATGCAATTTGACAAGTTTTTGCAATGTTTTTGTCACTTCTGCTTTTTACTGGCCACTCTGACATCTTTTCATTAGAGATGCTTTTCTCCCCTCTGAAAAATATTGAATCTGTTTGTACACTGCCATTTTCTTCATGGCATTATCCCCATTCACTTCCACTCTTTCCAAGTTTAATAAGAAATTGAATGTTTGTTCATTGCTCTAATTTAAGCTCTGACATTCTGTCGATGACACACAAAAAACATGCAATAAAAATAACGGACTTTGGCTCGGTGCCCATAGCATAATGGTTATGGTGCTGGCCACATGCACCAAGGCCGGAAGGTTCAAACCAGACCTGGGCTAGCTAAATAACAATGAAAACTGCAACAACAACAACAAAATAGCCAAGCATTGTAGCAGGTGCCTATAGTCTCAGCTACTTGGGAGCCTGAGGCAAGAGAATTGCTTAAGCCCAAGAGTTTGAGGTTGCTGTGAGCTGTGACACTATGGCATTCTACGAGGGTAACATAGTAAGACTCTGTCTCAAAAAAAAAAAAATAATAATAATAAACTACACTCAGCAAGACACCGCCACACCTCAACATGAACACAGCTGTGAGTCACTGACAAACCAAGGTTATGGCGTATCAGAGTTGTTTGTACAGTGCTGCCAACATAAGCACACAGTGCCAGGTTTGAAAACTTAATTATTAGACTTCATATCTACCAGAAAATCTCCAGATTTGCTTTCCTACTCACCTTCAATTCTGCCAGGATCTGCTTTAGGGTTCCTTTTTCAAGGCTGACATTTTTTAATCTCCTTGAAATATGAAATACCATTCCCCAAAATTAGGAACTAAGTAACACACATAAACAAAAATCTAGGAAGGTGGCAGACTTTGGAGCTCCAGGCTGCAGAATGGAAGTTAACCTAATTCAGGTCCCAGACAGAAGTTTAATGAAAAAATATGTCCTGCTCCCTATGGAGGTGTCCTGACTCCACACAAGCTGGTAAGACCATTTTGTTCCCATAGCCTGTGGAAGCTACAGCATAAAGAGGAAAGGAGGGTAGAGAAAGAAGAGTGAATAGGGCACAGTGGTTGGGGAAAGAGGACCAATCTTTTCTTCCTCTTCCTTTCTTCCTTAGCCCTCTTACTACAATCTGTAATTCCCAGAAAACAAGTGGTGGCATTACTCAGAGTGCATTCTAAAATTTGGAAGGTAAAAGGGGAGAGGAAGGGCACAAACTGTGCTGTTTACCCTTCTCCAGTCTGAAGAGCTCAGGAAGAAAACAACTGTACTGGAATTCCTAGGAAAGGAGTTTTATTTCAAGGGTGAAATTTGCAACACGAACATCAGCCCTTCCATGAGTGTATATCTGCATTCCCTCATTCTGAATGTGCCTAGGACCCCTCTCACATGCTCCCACCACACCCCACCAGCCTTTCTCTTGTGCATACGATGTTCTTAGGGACTCAAAAACTCAGAGCTTCCCTTACCTTCTTCTGAAGCTTCATCACATTCCTGCTTCATCTTCTTTCCTCGGGGGTGAAGAAAGTCAGGAGGTCAGAGCTGCTTTGCTCTCACACCCTCCCTCCCACCAGGCCATGACATAATATCTGGAGATAAGTGTATCAGGTGGGAAAAGTGAACTCTGATTTCACACAGGGGATCTGGGCACACAGTCCTGACTCCCACACTGTGTGATCATTCCCTGAGCACTCTGGTAAACAGCTATGATTTCTACAGTACAGAAGCAGTGAACGTGGGATGATCCCTTGGGAAAGAGGGAAAGAGGCAGAAAGGGAACAAAATGCATCCAATGGTGCCTTTCTAGACATCTCCTTACCAGCTTTGCTGCCTCTGATGCCAGGTCTTTCGGGGTTTCCTCCTGTTTATATATGAGATGGTTCAACTTGTCCCACGTTGACAGGGTGTTCTCTCTTTCCAGACTGAAAAATGTAAAGTCACCCGGGTGTGGATCAGTTCTGAGAAAGCTGCCAGGGTCCTAGCTGGAGAAGCTACTGCCTAAGTCTGAGGGACTGGGAGTAAATACCAAATGCAGTGGCAATAAGATGTCAACCTAATGTGAAAATTTAAACACTCCGTACATGGACTACGTGAGGGCACTAGGATTCATGTTTCAGGATTTGAATAATAGGCCAAGGTTCAAAGAAGTGAGGATTCCTCCCACTTCTTCTGTATCCCAAGTGAGAGGAAGCCCTTCCCTCACCAACTGCAAAGGCTGAACTTTGAACAGTTTTTGCTTTCTCTTGAATTTTTTCTAAGAGGAACCTAATCTGCCTCATCCAGTCTCTGTGAGTCCTTTTCAAGGTCTGAGTTCAGGTAGTCCAGGTTCTCTTTTATGTCTTCTAATGTTGGTGTTCCCATCAACTTTTGCCTGCAGAAAAATCATTTTCATTACCTAACTCAGGAAAGGAAAACAGCAGAGCCCTGAAAAGACTTTCCTCTGTGATCTCATTCATCCCCCATCTTTGTTTGTTTTTGAGGCTTACCCAGGCTGGTCTATTGTCCATGATAAATTGATTTCTATAGTGTTTTGAATATATTCCTGGAGTTGAATCATATTTTAGTGTTAAATAGTACAAGTTCACTAAAACATGAACCTTTTATGAAGCAAAAGGAATTTTTTTTATAATAACACTTATATTCTAACATAGTTTTCAAAAATTTTATATAAAGTGTGAGACATCCAAGTGACACTTGCAAGGGAGAGGACCTTCTTTGGTTTCCCTTTATTCAAACTTGAAAGTCAAGCAGGTGCATGGGCTGGATGAGAGGCACAAAGGGGGATCTTTTCCCCAAAGAAGATTGATTTGCTGTTTGAGACATTAGGTGTCTCTGAAAACCCTTCCATTATTAGTCTGATGAAGTGCAGAGAACTAAAACCAGTGTTTCTTCTCCCTAGGAAGACCCCTGAGACTTGAGGACACAATGTCTTGTGCAATTCAGGTGTTCCTCCTTACTGGATTGCCAGAACTCTCCCCATAATGGTTGCTATACTGAATGCTTTCATTATTCTTGCTCTTTCATTATGCTTGCTCATCATACAATGGGTTCTGTCCAACTTCTTCCATTGTAGATTTCCTATAATGTTAATACAAACACTCATTAGGGAAGCAAAGCTCTTAATGGCCAACATAGTAGTTACCCAGGAAGGAGCAGGTATACGGTATACATTGTGTTTGGGCAACACAGAGACTAGAAGAATCCTGTCTTCTACAGTCTCTCTCTTTCTAGGACCAACTGCAATATGTTTCACAAGCTAAAGTGCAGTAAACCAGATCATGTTTTAATTTACAATCTCATAAATGAATCCTTCTGGAGTACAGAAATGTTTTGTTTTCAAACTTTTCCAATTTGACTACCTTTTCCATTTCTTTCCTGAATTTATTCTGTCACAGGTAAAGTGCTAAGGGTACTCATGTATGTCTATTGACAAATATCCTATGATTTTATTTCTAACCCGAACATTCAAGGACACTTAGAAGAAAATAATAATAAGAGAGTTGGTGGCCTGATTTCTATTTGTCTATTACCATCCTACCTTCCAACAAGCTCTAAGTATTACAGGGGGAGCTGACCCTGAAACAGCAGCAGAAATAGCAGCATGGCCATAGGATGCAACCACTGGAAGGAAGAAATGCACCTCGGGCTCTCAGGCAGGGCATCATCTCCCAACCATCGCAACAAAACTTAAATTCAGGACCAAATCTTATCTAGGATCTAGGGTCTAGGATCTCTTCTCACATTCTGTCTTCTCTTCTTTTCTCTTCCCTTTGAAGCTTTTTTTATTTCCCTACCTTTTCAGTTCCTCTCCCACCTCTTTCTCCTTTCATCACGGTCTTTGCATTTTCTTCCTACTGTCTTAACACACACGGTTTCCCAGGCTGTGACACTGTCCTCTGAGCTGAGCTTCTCTTCCCAACTGAGATTTCTTCTGCTCCCGCAGAGATTTCCAACTGAATGCCAGACCTTTCATAAAGGTCTGATTGAGTTCTTGCTGATTGAGTTCTCCACACACAGCTGGGCTTGTCCTCTCTGGCTGGGTGGGGCAGCATGTCCTTGGGGGTGGCAGTGGCTCAGGAGGCAGCGACCCAGCATTGTCAACCCTGCAGGCATAGTGGCAGCAGAGTCCACAACTTTAGGGTGGTCTAGATCTCTTCTGAAACAGCAGTAAGATCTATGGAACAAATTTTTGGATCAGCTTTATGGAACACATTTAATTCCCCAAACCTCTAGTCCTAGCAGTAATTTTGATCACTCCCATTTTACTTCCACGATCTCTGTGTGGCATGTGTGAAAACTTCTGCCCCCCAAATCCAAACCATGCATCTCTCTGTTCAATACATCCAGGAGCTTTGGGGTAGGGATGTCAGAGCAGGCCAGGAGGGACCTGAGAGAGGTCCTATGAACTAAACCAGCCCACATTCTCACTGAGTCGGATTCTTGGAACCACAAAACAGGCTCCCGCATTTTTCCAGAATGGATGCTGCCCGGTCTTTGAGATGGAAGGGTCTGATATTTCAAAGGTAGAAGGAGTGTGTGAAGGTGTAGGCAGCCCTTTGGACTGCCCATCGCCCTCCCTTCACTCAACAATGAACTTATAATAATGTGTCAGGGAGCTGTAAGCTTCAGAAGCTTAAGAAATGGAATTGAAGGTTCCTATTTACCTGACTTTTTATTTTCAACTGCTTAATTTTATTGAGGCCTGCTCCTGTTTTGTTCCAGTTCCTGAGCTTATTGATATGGTCTCTACTAATTTGGCTGCAGAATGCAGCTTTAACCTTTTTGTTCAAAATCCCACAAGTCAGAAGGCTTTGCATTGTCATGCTATTTTAGCTCTCTACAAATATCACTTCAAGACAAATTGTTGCAGTGTCAGGAATTAACCCTGTCTTTGGATTAAGGAGAATTAATTTTCAGTCACTGGGTTGTATACTTGGAAGATAAAAAGTGTAGATTTAATACATGTTTCAGAAGACCTTGCATTCTCTGTTTTGAAAGAGATGTGTGAAAAATCAAATCTTTTGAGATTTAGAACAGATTGAGTTATTTTATATAATTTTTCAGAACATTAAGACTAAGATGTCAATCAAAACTAACAGAATAAAAGAAAAAATTTCTGTGTCATTAAGACAGAGTGGTTTACAAGGTAAATAGTTGAATTGTACAATGTGTAATCAATATTTATATTGTTGAGATGGAAATATAATGAATGGCTTCATACTAAAATGAAAAATAACCTTCTAACCCATCATGATGAAAAGCTTTTCTCACATCATTCAAGATCAAAAAAATGATAACATTGGATTCTTTAAAACTTCAAACTCTGATTTCTCCTCTGTAATGCTACCTACCTATCATAGTGTGTTAATGAAAACTTAGCTGGCATCCAGCCTTTTATATTAGCTGGACTCATTTGAAAAAATAAAAATTTCAGTTGAACAATGTCATGAATGACCTAATAATTCATGTAAATCAATAAGAAATCTTATACACTGTCTATGGGAGGTAAATTGGCACATTAACCATAGACAACAGTTTGTAGAAAACAACTACTTTGGCAAAAGGACTTTCATAAAATTGTAGCTGGTAAAGTAGATCAGCTACCTATTATACAAGCCAGCAACCTCACTGGACAACATACTCTAAAAACACTCCTCTGTTGCTCTTAAAGAATCAAATCTGATAACATTAGACCCATATTCACTTTTATGTTCAACATGGGGTGAAATATTGGTTCATACCCAAGTTACTGGTTTGTACTAATGGACTGACCCCTGCAACCATGAGCCACACCTTTATAGGTTCTGTGAGAGGAACAAAAACATGACCCTTTTGCTTCTAGTCTTCCAGATATAAGATCAAGCCCAGAGAAGACCAAGGGAATGCTCATGGAAGCAGGACACCAAGTGGTGTGGTCTCTGCCAAAGGAATGAGGCCTCCCGGCCCCAGCCTGGCATGAGTCTGGAATGGAGAGAATGGAGAAGGCGGACTTCCCCTCAGGTATCCCAGAGTCTGGACAGGAAGAATGGTGGCAGAGTCCATGATCGATAGCTAAGTCTTCTCTCCCATTTTCCCTGGATAACGAAAGCTCAGGATCCTGATCTAACAAAAGGGGGAGGAGGGTGGGAGGGAAAAGAAGCCACAGAAATATGTTGATATTGAGCATCTCAGCGATCTTTAAAGGTGGGCTCAGATGTGGTTTGGCTCCTTGATTATGGTGAAAACATTCAGTCATGCCTCTTCTGTGGTGTTTTACTATTTCCTATTTTTAAGGGATTGTTTAAAAAAATTAATATACAAATGTTTCTCATCTTCTTTTCTCCTCCCATTCATAAAAGCAAACCTTGTGTTTTTCAGCTCATCTTCTTGCTCTTCCCCACTCTCAATTTCATGCCAGAGCAGCTCCTCTACTTGTAGATATCACAGCACAATCAGAAATGGACAGAGAAATGGCCCAAAGGCCAGGGGGCGAGGAATTTAGGAAAGGGGCCACAGTGAGTTTTGCAATAAAGAACTGGGAAAGAGGAGAGGGGAGAGACAAAGTCAATGGGAGAGAGAATTTGGGAGGAGGCATGTCCAATGAATCAGTCTGGGAGCCAGGGGATGAGCAAGGTAGTTGTAGGGGACAAAAAGTCCATACATAGGTTGCTCCAGTTATGAAGAATAGCAGACCATTCATATTTAAGAGGTATTTAATACTTGCAACAGACACAAGGCAAATGTTGGAATTGCCATTTGGTGGGCAGTAGGGGATGGGAAGACTGAATTCTACTTCTGTGAACCTGATGCTGGTACTTACGGAAACAAGATAAGGGGATCTAGGACTCAAAGTATAACCCTGAAGTGTGGAACAGATCCAACAGATCCAGACTCCTGGAATGAAGGAGGGGACTTTCAATGAAGAGAGAGAAACTTGTCCAACTTTAGAACTGGGCAGACACAGGAGCAAGTCCCAGTGAAACAGATAAGACTTGGGCAGATAACAGGCAGCGTTCTGAATCCAAGAAAATACAGCAAGGAAAATGCAAGCAGTGAGGTGAGCACTGCTCAGGCAGAGGGCTAATTCCCTCAATTAAGTAGCCAAACCCTCAACCTAGTCCTTAATAATTTAGGGTGAATATTTGGGTAACCATGTTCCATTTATTTGTCCCAATCATAGTGTTCTGCTGATTGGTGGGGGCTTATTTATTTGGAATATAGACAAATTTTGGTTTTTATGATTACTGAGATATCAGTCATGATACTTCAAGTATTAGAATTCAAATATATTCAAAGCAACTCATTTAAATTTAATATACATTTGCATAATGTCTACTGTCTATATAGGACTTAGAATTTGACAATTGTATCAATAGTGTTCTTTATGGCATCTTCCCTGCATCTGAGATCACACATTGTGTTTAGTTGCCATGCATATTTAGTCTCCTTCTTAAATGGAACACTCCTTCTGCCTTCTTTTGTTTTTCATGACGCTGATATTTTTGAAGGGTATACTCCAGTTGTTACATAGAATGTCCCTCATAGCACATAATATATAGCCTTTATATAATATTCTTAATACTAAGAAAAAGAGGGAGAGGAAGAAAGGGGGAGGGGGGAGGGGGCATGAGGAAGAGAGAGAAGAGAAAATCTTAGTGCTCAAGGGACCTGTGGAAATATCCCATGTGGTTTAATTTTACAGATGAAAAAAATCACTCTACAAGTTAATTTGGAATTAATTCAAAAACAGTAATTGAGACATTAAGTTGCTTTTTTCTTTTGAGACATTAAGTTTTTTTTATAATGGTTAATAATGATTGAAGTTTTTTTTTTTTTCTTTCTTTTTTTCTTTTTATTGTTGGGGATTCATTGAAGGTACAATAAGCCCAGTGCCCCCAAAATGTGTAGCACACACCAAGGCCCCACCCCCTCCCTCCTTCCCTCTCTCTGCTCTTCCTTTCCCCACCCCTCCCTCCTTCTTTCTCTCTCTGCTCTCCCCTTCCCTCACCCCCACTGTGACCTTAATTATCATTAATTGTCCTCATATCAAAATTGAGTACTCAGGATTCATGCTTCTCCATTCTTGTGATGCTTTACTAAGAATAATGTCTTCCACTTCCATCCAGGTTAATACGAAGGATGTAAAGTCTCCAATTTTTTTTTTTAATGGCTGAATAGTATTCCACGGTGTACATATACCACAACTTGTTAATCCATTCCTGGGTTGGTGGGCATTTAGGCTGTTTCCACATTTTGGCGATTGTAAATTGAGCTGCAATAAACAGTCTAGTACAAGTGTCCTTATGATAAAAGGATATTTTTTCCTTCTGGGTAGATGCCCAGTAATGGGATTGCAGGATCAAATGGGAGGTCTAGCTCGAGTGCTTTGAGGTTTCTCCATACTTCCTTCCAAAAAGGTTGTACTAGTCTGCAGTCCCACCAGCAGTGTAAAAGTGTTCCCTTCTCTCCACATCCACGCCAGCATTTGCAGTTTTGAGATTTTGTGACGTGGGCCATTCTAGCTGGGGTTAGATGGTATCTCAGGGTGGTTTTGATTTGCATTTCTCTAATAGATAGGGATGATGAACATTTTTTCATGTTTGTTAGCCATTCATCTGTCTTCTTTAGAGAATGCTCTATTCATGTCTCTTGACCATTGATGTATGGGATTGTTGGCTTTTTCAATGTGGATTAATTGGAGTTCTCTATAGATCCTAGTTATCAAGCTTTTGTCTGATTCAAAATATGCAAATAACCTTTCCCATCGTGTAGGTTGTCTCTTTGCTTTGGTTGTTGTCTCCTTAGCTGTACAGAAGCCTTTCAATTCAATGAAGTCCCATTTGTTTATTTTTGTTGTGGTTGCAATTGCCATGGCAGTTTTCTTCATGAAGTCTTTCCCCAGGCCAATATCTTTCAGTGTTTTTCCTATGCTTTCTTTGAGGATTTTTATTGTTTCACGCCTTAAATTTAAGTCCTTTATCCATCTTAAATCAATTTTTGTGAGTGGGGAAAGGTGTGGGTCCAGTTTCAGTCTTTTACATGTAGACATCCAGTTCTCCCAACACCCTTTATTGAATAGGGAGTCTTTCCCCCAAGGTATGTTCTTGTTTGGTTTATAGAAGATTAGGTGGTTGTAAGAAGTTAGTTTCATTTTCTGGTTTTCTATTTGATTCCAAATGTCTATGTCTCTATTTTTGTACCAGTACCATGCTGTGTTGACCACTATGGCTTTGTAGTACAGCCTAAAATCTGGTATGGTAATGTCCCCAGCTTTACTTTTATTACTAAGAACTGCCTTAGCTATATGGGTTTTTTTCCTCATTCCATACAAAACACAGAATCATTTTTTTCAAGTCCTGAAAGTACAATGTTGGTATTTTAATAGGGATGACATTGAATCGGTAGATTGCTTTGGGAAGTATAGACATTTTAACAATGTTGATTCTTCCCAGCCATGAGCATGGTAGATTCTTCCATTTGTTAATATCCTCTGATATTTCCTTTCTCAGGATTTCATATTTTTCTTTATAGAGGTCCTTCACCTCCTTTGTTAGGTATATTCCTAGGTATAATTTCATTTTCATTTTGATACTATGGTGAAGGTAGTTGTGTCCTTAATTTGGCTATCATCTTGACTGTTATTGGTGTATACAAAGGCAACTGACTTGTGGACATTGATTTTATATCTTGAAACATTACTGTATTTTTTGATGACTTCTAGGAGTCTTGTGGTTGAGTCTTTGGGGTTCTCTAAGTATAAGACCATGTCATCAGCAAAGAGGGAGAGTTTGACCTCCTCTGCTCCCATTTGGATTCCCTTTATTTCCTTGTCTTGCCTAATTGTATTGGCTAGAACTTCCAGCACTATGTTGACTAGTAAAGGTGAGAGAGGACAACCTTGTCTGGTTCCAGTTTTAGGAGGAAAAGCTTTCAGTTTTACTCCATTCAGTAAAATATTAGCTGTGGGTTTGTCATAGATAGCTTTAATTAGTTTCAGAAATGTGCCACCTATACCTATACTCTTTAGTGTTCTAATTAGAAAAGGATGCTGGATTTTATTAAATGCTTTTTCTGCATCTATTGAGAGGATCATATGGTCATTATTTTTGCCTCTGTTAATATGGTGGATAACGTTTATGGACTTGCGTATGTTAAACCAGCCTTGACTCCCAGGGATGAAACGTACTTGATCATGATGAATGACTTTTTTGATGATAAGCTGTAATCTTTCGGCTAGGATTTTGTTGAAAAAAAAATTTTTTTTTTTTTTTTTTTTTTTTGCCAGGGCAGGGTTTAAACCCAGAACCTCCAGTATATGGGGCTGGCATCCTACTCACTGAGTCACAGGCGCTGCCCTGTTGAGAATTTTTGCATCTATATTCATTAGTGAAATTGGTCTGAAATTCTCCTTTTCAATTGGCTCTTTTCCTGGTTTGGGTATCAGGGTGATGTTTGCTTCATAGAATGTGTTGGGGAAGATTCCTTTCTCCTCAATTTTTTGAAATAATTTCTGCAGTACAGGAATAAGCTCTTCCTTGACAGTTTGATAGAATTCTGTTGTGAAGCCATCTGGACCAGGGCATTTTTTTGTTGGAAGTTTTTTTATTGTTTCTTTAATAACAGTGCTTGAAATTGATCTGTTCAGGAGCTCTATTTCTTCCTGGCTAAGTCTAGGGAGAGGGTGTGATTCCAAATATTGATCCATTTCCTTCACATTGTCAAATTTCTGGGTGTAGAGTTTCTGGTAGTATTCAGAGATGATCTCTTGTATTTCTGTGGCATCAGTTGTTATTTCCCCTTTATCATTTCTGATAGAGGTTACTAGAGATTTTACTTTTCTATTTCTAATTAGTCTGGCCAAAAGTTTATCTATTTTATTTATTCTTTCAAAAAACCAACTCGTTTCATTAATTTTCTGAATGATTCTTTTGTTTTCAATTTCATTGATCTCTAATTTAATTTGGATATTTCTTTTCTTCTACTGGGTTTAGGCTTAGATTGTTCTTCTTTTTCCAATTCCATAAGATGGCTTGTGATTTTGTTGATGTGCTCTCTTTCTGTTTTTCAAATGTAGGCATCTAAAGCAATAAGTTTTCTTCTCTGGACTGCTTTTGCTGTATCCCACAGGTTTTGGTAGCTTGTGTGTTCATTGTTGTTATGTTCAAGGAAGTTAATGATTTCCTCTTTTATTTCTTCCTGCACCCAACTATCATTCAACAGAAGGCTGTTTAATTTCCATGCATTTGTGTGGGGTTGAAGGTTTTTGTTTTAGTTGAGTTCCACCTTTAGTGCTTGTGGTCTGAGAAGATACAAGGTAAAATTTCAATTCGTTTGATTCTGGTGAGGTTTGTTTTGTGATCAAGGATATGATCAATTTTGGAGAAGTTCCATGGGGGAATGAGAAGAACATATATTTTTTATCTTTGGGATGCAGTGTTCTATATATGTCTATCAAGCACAGTTGTACTAGGGTCTCATTTAAGTCCCTTATATCTTTGTTCAATTTCTGGTTAGAGGATCTTTCCAGCTCTGTAAGAAGAATGTCAAAGTCTCCTGTTATTATGGTATTATAGGATATCATATTGCTTAGACTGAGTAAGGTCTCTTTGAAGAATCTGGGAGCATTTAAATTGGGTGCATAAATATTTAGAATTGAAACATCTTCTTGTTGTATTTTTCCCTTGACCAATATAAAATGACTATCTTTGTCTTTTTTGATTTAGTTGCTTTAAATCCACATGCATCTGAAAATAAGATTGCAACTCCTCTTTTCTTCTGAATTCCGTTTGCCTGAAAAATGGTCTTCCAACCCTTAACTCAAAGTTTTAATTTGTCTTTTGAAGCTAGGTGTGTTTCCTGCGGATGGCAAATGTATGACTTGTGCTTTTTAATCCAGTCAGCCAATCTATGCGTCTTCAGTGGGAAATTCGAGCCATTAATATTTATTGAGATAATTGATAAGTGTGGTAGTGTTCTCTTCATCTTATTTTGTGAGAGTCCATTGCTTAGTTTTATCTTTTGCATCAGTGTGGAAGTTAGGTTCTGTCCTTTAATTTCTGAGTTCTTACTTTGCTGTTGATCCATTGTGATGGTCAGTGTGTAGAACAGGTTGAAGTATTTCCTGTAGAGCCGATCTTGTTGTGGCAAATTTCCTCAATGTTTGTATATCAGTGAACGATTTGATTTGTCCATCAATTTTAAAGTTTAGTTTAGCAGGATATAGAATTCTGGGCTGGAAATTGTTCTGTTTAAGTAAATTAAAGGGGGATGACCATTGTCTTCTTGCTTGGAAAGTTTCATTAGAGAAATCTGCAGTCACCCTGATGGATGATGGATTTGCTCCTATAGGTCAACTTGCGCTTATTCCTGGCAGCTTGCAGAATCTTTTCTTTTGTCTTGACTTTGGACAGGTTCATCACAATGTGTTTTGGAGAAGCTCAGTTAGAGTTGAGGTGACCTGGGGGTGTGTCAGAATCTTTGGTGACATTTGGGAAATTTTCATTTATAATATTCTCTAGTATGGCTTCCATTCCCCTGGGGCATTCTTCTTCTCCTTCTGGGCTACCTATAACTCATATGTTTGAATGCTTCATAAAGTCCCATAATTCTGTCAGTGAATGTTCTGCTTTCTCTCTCTTCTTTTCTGCCTCTTTAACTATCTGAGTTATCTCAAGGGCTTTGTTCTCTACATCTGAGATTCTTTCTTCTGCATGGTCTAATCTGTTGTTGATACTTTCTATTGGATCTTTAATTTCCCTAATTGACTGCTTCAGTTCCTTCAGCTCTGCTGTATCCTTTCTATATTCTTAATATTGTTCAACTCTTATTTGATTCTATTTTGGATTTCCTTTTGGTTATTTTCCACTTCATCAGCAGTTTCTTTCATTGTTTTCATCATTTCCTCCATTGTTTTAATCATCTGTATTCTAAATCCCCTTTCTGTCATTTCTAACATTTCTTTATAGGTAAAATCACGGTCCCTTGAGGGGGGGGGGGTTTTGCTCTGGACTGGTTTTTCATGTTGCCAGGATTTTTCTGCTGATTCTTCCTCATGAGTGGTTTCTTTCATCTGTTTCCTTGCCCTAATTTTCCTTTCACTTCCTCTTGCTCTTTAAGTTGGTGTGCCTCTGGACTAGGGTTTCGATGAGTCCTTTTGGTACAGGACCAGAAGGATGAGAAAGTTGAAGAGCAAGAAGGGAAAAAAGAAAAAGAAAAAAAAAAGAAAAGAAAAGAAAAAAGAGAAAGGAGAGTGGGTGGGTAAAAGGGAATATTGACAAAAAGCAGAGAGGCACAGAAAGAGGGAGACAGAGCAATACAGGTGCACAGTAGGGTACTTTGACCCAACCTTAAAAACCCCCAACCTCTGGGGGTGCCGGGTTGGGTGGTTCCCTGGAGATCAGCAGCTCTTTCCTAGCCTGTTTGGACAGAGTACCCAACCTGAGTACCCAGAGAGGAAAGAAAAAAAATGCTATAAATCAAACCAAAACAAGCAAACAGAAAACTTTATGGGATAAAATTGGGGGGGAAACCAACTAATAGGGGTAGAAACACTAGCAAAAATGAAGTTCTAATTGTTGAAAAAGGCAACAAAGGGAAATTATATTTAAACTAGAAAAATGAAGAAAGAAAAAAAAAAGAAAAATCTATAGAAAAAATGTTGAAATTAAAAAACAAAACAAAACAAAACAAAACAAAAAGCAGTATATATATATATATCTTGCTGAATATTATCTGGGCAACAGGTGATCTTCTGTGGTATGAGATGTTAATCATAATGCTGTTATGCCTGTACGAGATGGAGACTGAAGGCCTCTGCTGATTTCTCAAACCGCACAGGGTGGAGAACCTAAATCTCTCCTCAGCCCTCTTAAAAGGCACTTTAAACTGCTAAACTTGGCTAAGCAGAAGCTTTCCCAGGAAAGCACTTGTCACTGGGATCACTCCTAAAGTGACTATCCACTTACTCAGTGTGCCAAAACTGGTCTCACTCTATGCCCCTGAGGGTTAAGGCTGTAAGGCTCAGTCCCCACCTTTAGGCTGCTCAGTCACTAGATTACTCACTCCCACTCGATCCTTGCTCTGCTACCCTGAGGGTGGAGCTTGCCAGGGCACTTCTCCCACAGTGGCTGTGCACGGCCCACAGCCGAACACTATTAGCTCCATCTGGCTCAGTGGCTCAGTCTGGGGCCCTAGACAATGCTTAAAGTCCTCTGCATTCTTGCCCAAGTTCTCCCAAGGTAGTTCAACTGAGTACCAAGTCCAAAAAACTAAAACAGCTCACAGGTAAGGCCTTACCAGTTTGCAATCTCACTGCTGCTGTACTTATAACTGCCCATGGGAATAGACCAAACAAATACACACAAACACTTGCCAGTTCTCCACTGCTTTTGTCCTCCTCATGGGGTCCAAGTCTCTCACTGACTCCCTGTGTCCTCATAGGGATGTTTATGGGCAGGTCCCACCAGCCAGAGACGCCTGGAGTCTTCTCTCCCCAGTCTCCCCTTGCCCAGTTGCAAGGAAGCTGTTATTCAGCTGCCATCTTTGGAAGGGAGCTTATATATATCTTTTTGAGAAACACAATTCAACACATAACAGGCCTTAAAGGGAGACTCCTAGTTCAGCAAATCTTTGACCACTACTATGTGCCAGGGCTTGTGAAGGTCTCTATGTAGAAAAAGTGAATTAGACATAAACACAAAGCCCAGAAAGGAGACATCTTCAAAGAGTCATTTGATAATGTGAGGGCTTGCAGAAGGCAAGATCATGTCCCATCAGAGGAACCTGGGAAAACTTCAGAGTTTTAAGTACTGAAGGATGGGTTTAAGATAAGTACTGAAGGATGGATCAGAGTTCAACAGGTGAATATTGGGAAAGCAAAAGTGGTCCAGAAAAAAGCATAGCCCATGCTACAGCACAGGGTTTATGGTCTACCTCCTGACAGCTTCAGGTTCTTAAACTGAGAATAAAGTGATTCTATTTTGGTTTTAGCAAAAACCCCAGGCAACTCAGTAAGACATCCAAGGCCATGCCTTATGCAGTCCCTGCCTAGTCACTTGTCCAGCATGAAGTCTACTCTTCCTTAGATGTGTCTTAGAGCCACCAGAAATACCAAATCAAGACTCACTGAGCACATGCTTTTCTTGCTGCCAAAAATCCCCTTCCCTACCTTTAAAAAAAATGATTATGGGCACATAATAGTTGTGTACCTTTATAGGGTATGTGTGATGTTATGATACAGGCATACAGTGTGGATTAATGAAATTAGGGTAATTAGAGTACCCATCATTTCGGGCATTTATCATCTCTTTATGTTAGGAACATTCCAATTCCCCTCTTTTAGTTATTTTAAAGTACATTTTAACTTATGGTTATTTTTAAATTTTTTTTTTTTTAAATCATAAACACATCTGTAACTTATTGTTAATTGTAGTCACTTTATTGTGCTAATATTGTTCATTCTATCTAAGTAACTATAATTTTGCACCTATTAACCATTCCTGTTTTATTGCCCTCTCCCTGCTACCCTTCCCATTTCTCTGGTAACCATCATTCTACTCTGTTTCAATGAAATCAACTGTTTTTAATATTTAGCTCCCATATATGAGTGAGAGCATGTAAGATTTGTCTTTCTGTGCTTGGCTTATTTTGCTTAACATAATGTTCTCCAGTTCCATCCATGTTGTTGCAAATGGCAGGATTTCATTTATTTTTGTGGCTGTATAAAATTCCATTGTATATATGTGCCACAATTTCTTTATCCATTCATCTGTGGATGGACACAGGTTAATTCCAAATTGTGGCTATTGTGAATAGTGCTGCAATAAACCTGGGAGTGCAGATATCTTTTTGATGTACTGATTTTCCCTCCTTTGGATACATACCCAACAGTGGAATTACTAGGAATTACTAGGTTATAGGGTAGTTCTAGTTCCAATTTTTTGAGGAACCTCCATACTGTTCTCAATAGCGGTGGCAAAAATTTACATTCTCACCAGCAGTGTAAAGGCTTTTCCTTTCTCCACATCCATCATTCCATATTGATGTCTTTTTGATCAAAACCATTTTAACCGAGGTGAGATGATATTTCATTATAGTTTTTTTTGTTTGTTTTTTTGAGACAGAGTCTCATTATGTCACCCTCAGTATAGTGCCATGGCGTCACAGCTCACAGCAACCTCAAGCTCTTAGGCTTCAGTGCTTCTCTTGGCTCAGCCTCCCAAGTAGCTGGGACTACATGCACCCACCACAACGCCTGGCTATTTTTTGGTTGCAGTTGTCATTGTTGCTTAGCTGGCCCAGGCTGGGTTCAAACCCATCAGGCTGGGTGTATGTGGCTGGCACTTTACCCACTGAGCTATGGGCACTGCCATCATTATAGTTTTGTTTTGCATTTCTCTGATGATTAATGATATTGAGCATTTTTTTCATATACCTGTTGGTCATTGTATATCTTCTTTTGAAAAATATCTATTCAGGCTCTTTGACCATTTTTAAATCAGATTATTTGATTTTTTTTCCTTATTGAATGTTGGAGCTCCTTATATAGTCTAGTTATTAGTCCCTTGTCAGATGGTTAGTTTGAAAATATTTTCTTCCAACCTGTGGGTTGTTTCTTTCCTTTGCTGATTGTTTACTTTGCTGTGAAGGAGATATTTAGCCTGATGTAATCCCATTTGTACAATTTTGCTTTGGTTGCCTGTGCTTGGGGCATGCTAATCAAGAAATCATTGCCCAGACCAAGGTTCTGAAGCATTTCCTCCCCCCCTTTTTTTTTCTTTTAGTAGTTTCATAGTTTCAGGTCTTTGATTTAAGCCTTTAATCCATTTTGATTTGACTTTTGTATATGGCAAGAGATAAGTGTCTAGTTTCGTTTTTCTGCATATGGATACTACATATCCAATTTTCCCGTTTATTGCAGAGACTGTCCTTTCCTCCTTATATATTCTTGGCACCTTTGTCAAAGATAAGTTCACTACAGATGTGTGGGTTTATATCTGGGTTCTCTATCCTGTTCCATTCATCTATGTGTCTGTTTTTATGCCAGTGCCATGCTGTTTGGTTACTGCGCTTCTGTAGTATAATTTGAAGTAAGATAATGTGATTTCTCCAGTGTTGTTCTTTTTGCTCAGGATGACTTTGGTTTATCTGAGTCTTTTATGGTTCCAATAAATGTTAAAATTATTTTTTCTATATCTGAGAGGAAAGTCATTGGTGTTTTAATGGGAATTACGCTGAATCTGTAGACTGCTTTGGGTGGTGCACACATTTTAACAAAATTGATTCTTCCAGTTTATGAATATGGAATACCTTCTCATTTTTTAATGTCTTCTTCAGTTTATTTCATCAATGCTTTCACTTGTTTGGTTAGGTTTACTCCTATGTATTTTATTTTATTTGTAGCTATTGTAAATGGAACTACTTTCTTGGTCTCTTTTTCAGATTGTTTACTGTTGATATATGTAAATGCTACTAATTTTTGTATGTTGATTTTGTATCATGAAACTTTATTGAATTTATTTTTGGGGTTCTGTAGTATCAGTTATAATGCTTCCTTTTTTATCTTTGATTTTATTGACCTCTCCTAACAGGAGAATTCCCTGGCTTACCAGGCAAATATTTGGTTTCTTTCCCTTTTTTTTCTTAGTCTGGTTAAAAGTGTGTCAATTTTGTTTGTATTTTTAAAAAATCAACTTTGATTTTGTTGACCTTTCATATTGCTCTTTGGCTTAATATTCATTTATTTTTGCTCTGATCTTTATTCTTTTTTTCTACTAATTTGTGGTTTCTTTTTTTTTTTTTTTTATTATAGATAAAAGTATGCACCATAGATGTGGCCCAACTAATTTGTGGTTTCATTTGCTCTTTTTTTTTAATTCTTTGGCATGTATCATTATGTTGTTTATTTGAGGTTTTTCTACTTTTTGATGTAAGTACTCATTGCTGTTAACTTTATTCTTTTTAATGCTATTGCTATATCCCATAGGTTTCAATAAGTTGTGTTTTTATTTTCATTTGTTCCAATAAATTTTTTAGTTTCCTTCTTAATCCCTTCATTGACCTATGTGTTTGTATCTTTTCCAATGTTCCTTTTGTTATTGATTTCTAGTTTTATTCCATTGTGGTCAGAGAATATGTTAGGTATGATTTTAATTTTTTTGGATATTTTAAGACGAGTTTTGTGACCTAACATATGGTCTCTCCTTGAGAATGATCTATGAGCTGAGGAGGGGAATATGTACTGTGCAGGTGTTGGATGAAAGGTTCTGTACATACCTATTAGGTCCATTTGGTTTATAGTATACAGGCGAAGTTCAATGTTTCATTGTTCATTTTGTCTGGATGACCTGTCCAGTGCTGAAAGTGGAGTGTTGAGGTATTCTGTGATTGTTGTATTGGGGCCTATCTTGTCTCCAGCTCTGATAATATTTGCTTTATGTATCTGGTTGCTTCAGTATTAGGTGCATATATATTTAGAATTATTATGTCCTCTTGCTGAATTGACCCCTTTATCATTACACAGGGTGTCCAAAAAGTTCATGTGCAATTTACTATGTTAAATTATTTTGTAGACACCCTGTACAATGACTTCTGTCTTTTTTTTTTTTTCTACAGTTTTTATCTTGAAATCTATTTTATCTGATAAAAGTATAGCTACTCCTGCTCTTTTTTGGTTTGTATTTGCATGGAGTATCTTTTCCCATTCCTTTATTTTCAGTCCACGTATGTCTTTACAGATGAAGTGTGTTTCTTGCAGACAACATATGGTAGACTCTTGTTTTTTTTTTTTTTTGTTTAATCCATTCATCCCCTTTAGGTCTTTCCGTTGGACAGTTTAGTCCATTCACATTCAATGTTCTTATAGATAGGTAAAGACTTACTCCTGCCATGCTATTGTTTGTTTTCTGATTGTTTGCGGTCTTCTCTTTCTTTCTTTTTCCTTTCCTGTCTTGCTTTGTTTAAAAGTGATTTTCTCTGGTATTGTGTTTTAATTTCTTTCCTTTTATTTATTTATTTATTTTTTGTGTGTGCCTCTCCCCTCGCCCTCTCCTGGCTTTTAACTTTGTTGTTCCCAACCATGTCTTTTTTATATACTATCTATCAAAAGTAGTTGTAATTGTTTTTGATAGGTTTGTCTTTTACTCTTTCCACTCAAAATGTAAGAGGTCTATTCACTGTAATCCCAGCTACAGAGTATTTTGTACTTGTGTCCTTACTGTTACCAATGAGTTGTGTATTTTCAGGTGATTGCTTATTGTTCATTGAAGTCCTTTTCTTTCAGATCGAAGAATTCCTTTTAGCATTTCTTATAGGACTAGTCTGGGGTTTATGAAATCTCTCCCCTTTTGTTTGTCTAGAAAAGTATTTCTCCTTCGTGTCTGAAGGTTGTTTTTGCAGGATATAATATTGTAGGATTGAGGTTTTTTCCTTCAGCACTTTGAATATGTCATGCCACTCTTTCCTGGTCTGTAAGGTTTCTACTGAGAAATCTGCTGCCAGTCATATGGGAGTTCCTTTATGAGTTTTCTTTTTTTTCCCCCTTTTTCTTGCTTCTTTTAGAACTTTTTCTTTATCCATTGCTTTTGAGAGCTTGATTACTAAATGCCTTGAGGTGGCCTGGTTTGGGTTAAATCTTCTTAGTATTCTTAGTGACCTTCTTGTACCTGAATATTGATACCTTTTTCTAGTTTTGGAAAGTTCTCTGTTATTCCTTTGAATACATTTTCTACTCAATCTCTTCCTCTACCTCCTCTTTAAGGCCAGTAACTCTTAGATTTTCCCTTTTGAGGTTATTTTCTAGATCTTGTTCTTCACTAATTTTTTTTTTTTTTTTTTTTTTGAGAGACTCTGATACATTTCTCCACTTATCAATTGAATTCTTAAACTCCGGAATTGGTTTGTTTTAAAATTATTTCACTCTCTTTCTTAGATATCTATGATAAGCTTCTGAATTCTTTCTTTGTGTTTTTTTTAAAGTTCATTGAGGTTCCTCAGGACAGCTATTTTGAATGTTTTATGTGAAAGGTCCATTGCTCCAGGATTGGTGACTGGTAATTTATTTAGTTTGTTTGGTGAGGTCATGTTTTCCTGGGTATTCTTGATGCTTGTAGATATTTCTTCATGTCTGGGCATTGAAGAGTTAGATATTTTAATCTTTGCCATTTGGGCTTAAACCTGTTTTTCTTGGCTTTCCAGGTAGTCAAAGGGAATTAGATGTTGTGATCTAAGTCTTTGGTAGTTGCAGCTAAATCATCACTGGGGATGCTCCAAGCCCAGTGATGCTATGACTCTTGTACACTCTCGGTGGTATCACCTTGGGGGATTTGGGTAAGAAACAGGAGAATTCCCTGGCTTACCAGGCAAAGTCTGTCACTCTCCTCCCTCACTCTCTGTACTGAGCTGCTGGAGTTGGGGAAAGAATGATGTGAGTACTCCCTCATGGCTGCCAGCACCTGCTCACTCCTAAAGCCATTCCAGTCTTACTCAAAGCACATAGTGACTGCTGCCTGGCTACCTCGGATGGTTATTCAAAGCTCAAGGGCTCTTTAGTCAACAGGTGGTAAATCCTGTCGGGGGGGTCAATGCTTCTAGAAACTAAGACCTGGACTCAAGGGTTCAGGAGTCTTCTTGGTACTTTATTTTACTATGGCTGAGCTGGTACCCAAGTTGCAAAACAAATTTGTCTGAATTATTCTTTTCCTTTCCAAGTGGGAAAAAACTCTCTGAGCCTCACTGACTAGAGTTGGGGTTGGGGGAAGGGTGGCTCACTGGATCATGTGTACCCAAGTCCACTGGTTCTAAGCCAACACAGAATTGTCTATGGACTGCAGACTTTGTGGCCCAACTATCTTAAGAATTGAGTTCAGTTCCCAGGCTGCTTTTTGTCAGCTGGTGGTGGGGCTAGCCAGAAACTGGGTTTTAGGTTGGAGGATTTTCCCCTGTCCAGGCTAGTCTAAATGCTTCCTCCATGTGGAATGGAAGAATTCTGCCCTGTGCTGGGTTTCCTTATGCCAGTGAGGCCCTGAGTTTCAATGTGAAGTCCTCCCAATCTCCCTCCACCTTGCTCACAGATGGTCTCTCCACTTGGGGAGCTGGCACAGCACTGCCAGGGGCATAGGGAAGGGGTGGCATAAGTAGAGCAAGACTTTCTGTTCTGCCTTCTTCAGTGTAGCTTTCCTTAATATATTGTTAAAACCAGGAGTATGATCACTCACCTGAATTTTTGGTTCTTTTGAAGGTGCTCGCTGAACCTGTTCATTCAGAAAGATGATTGCTGGGGGTTTCTATTTGTCTATCTTGCTCCTTCTTTCTCTTCCCAACCTTGTTGTCAGGGAAAAGCCTACCTGTCTTTTGTAGCTTGGCTCTGATGTCACCAGTTTGGTTTGTTGTGACTTGCAAAGCAATGTCAGTTCATCTTCCTTACAGCACTACAGATACCAGGTTGTCATCATCTGTCACAGTGTGTCTGCCCTGCCAGACCATGGCCTTCTGAGACTCAGGTGCTGGGTCTGGTTCATTTCCATATCACCAGTAAAGAACACAATACCTGACCTGCAGCTGACATCCAATAAATGTCACTGACCACAGTGCCGGTCAGAGGAAGGCTCAGGGGAGGCAAAACTGGAACTAGGAAGACCATTTAGGTGACTCCCACATGAGTATTGACAAGAGAAGATAAAGCTCTCAGTAGTTAAGGCAGAGTCAAGGGGGTGAAGAAGGAAGGCAAATGCCCCAAAGCCTAGGAAGACAGACTTTATAATTTGGCCCACCACACCCTGAACACCCCTTCTAAAGCCCTGAGCACCTGGTGTGCCTGAGCTTGTCTGCCCTAATTCTGGGCAGAAAGCACAGATGCTGTAGCCCTCAGCCTGAGGCTCAGTTGAGGAAGTGTTGGGGCCTGGCTGGGCCTCTTCAAGGCCCCAGGGTGGCCCTGAGCTGCTAGCCCTAGGCCTCCCTTAAAGTCTCATCTTAGAGCCCAAGAAGGTGCCTGCTATGGCCCTTTGGTGATATAAGAGCAACCTCCAGTGCCCAGGAATTTGCCCAAGCAGCCTCCCCATCTGCACATTGTGTCTAAAGGGGCAGTCAGAGGCCATGCTCAAGTCTTGATCAGTAGCCAGGAGTAAACCAGAAATATCCCAGTGAGTGGCTGGAATGCAAGTCCTTCCTGACTCAGGGAGACCCACGCTGGATCGGATTCATGCAGGAGCTGATGCCTTCTGCCTCCTTCCTCTCTCAGCATCTCTCATACCCTTTAGGCTGGTCCAGACATTTACCACTTTTGATGAATTAAGAGCATGACATAGAGGACCATTGTTTTACCTTCTGAAAAACCCAGCCAGTTCCAGTGCACACAGGATGTGATGGGCCTAGGTGCAGATACCCGGCTCTGCAGAGGCTGCTATGGAAGTGGTTTTGACACAGTCCCCACAGAGCTCCAGGGGATCGTCCACACCAATCTGGCCAGTCAGGAGAGGAGAGCCCTGCTCCTCCTCCCTGCCCCCTCCTTCTTCCTTCCCCTCTAGTGCTGGTCCCTCAGGACAGACAAGCTAATGGGAGTCCACAAAGGAAACAAGATGGAGGGAAGGAGGCCATAGGTGTCTCGTCATTTCAGTCTGTGTCTACTCCATAGGGACAGTCTCTTCTCCCTCTGGAAAAGCCCAACCACGGAAAGTGGTCATAACATAAATGATTAACCCTTTAACTTTAGAGTCTTTCTCTGTTGCCCAGGCTGGAGTGCATTGGCATGATTATAGCTCACTACAGCCTCTCATTATTTGTAGGGACAAGACAGATACATAATAAAGGAAATATTAGGTAATTCCAACAAAGGGTTCATTCCTTTTTATGTATGAATTATGCAACATAATTGTTTTACAATGATTAATAATATTTCAGGGGCCTAACAAACACCATTTGCCATGCAAATCTCCTGAAGGCTGAAGAAAGGTACCCACAATCAGGGATGGAGTGAGGCCAGGATGGAGCAAGTGAGGATATGTCACATGGCTCATCTTTGAATGTGGCATCAGAGAGCTCTCACAGTGGGCATGGTGGCCTGCCCCTCGTTACACCCAGCAAAGGCTTTAGGGAGACAGTTCAGATCTGCCAAGCATCCCCTCTGAGTTCTAAGCCAACTCTCCACTTCAACCCTTTCCTTTTTAAGGTTTCCCTTTAAAAAGTCACATGCTTTCACTCCTAACCAAGAGGCAGGCACAGGATTAGGAGGTGGAAAGATGGGAAATTGGAAAATAACAACATGGGAAAATGTGTCAAAAGTACCCATCTGTTCTAATTCATCCCATCATTAATAACATCTCCTCCCCCCATCCAGAAAGAAAAAACAGGAGGCCTCCCGCTGGGCTGCACCACCACCCCCATCTCCTGGTGCCATCTCAATGGCTCTGTGATCTACTGCTTTGATGTCATTTGATTCCTTAAATGTGTGATCAGCACATACTTTGTCACCAGCCCTGTTTTAGTCCTTCCTAGCACTCAACTGTAGAACCCCTCCCACCCACCAACTCACCAGAGTGTCCTTTGAGCTGGCTGCTCTCTCTAACACAGCTTCCCCTGGAAAAATCACCTAACTCTGCTTACACTCAAACACCACAAAACACATCCCAGGGAAATCGCCTCTGTCACTCTGGGATACAATTTCTCCTTATCCCTCTTGTCCCATTGCTTCTGATGTCCTGTGTTATAAATATGTAAATTCAATAAGTGTGAAATTTGAGAGAGACAGAGGGAGAAAACATTATAGAGTGACATATATGTTGGTGAATAGTTAATTTGCTAGAGCAACAGTATCACTGCAATGTTACAACTGGTTTCCTTAGTAACATGTTAAAGTATATAGAAAAACATTTGGGGCTAATAAAATGTTCCATTTGAATTTTGAATAAACTTTCACGTGAGGTAAGGAAGTGGTATTCTAAAAATAACAGATTAAGCGATCAACTAACTTATTCAGTCTTTCCATGGAACTTGAAAGTATGAAAATTTTGTACTTACTGGAAAATAAGTCAGGCTACCCAAATTGTGCTGGTCAGTTAAACTTTAAAGAATTGCTTAGAAATTTTTCCCTGTTTAACACTCAGTAATGGATAGAAACAGCTCACCTGGGCTTTCTGAAATGAAGTGCATTTTATACTTAAGGGCCCAATAATCAAAAAGAAATTGCTTGCCCGGCGTTGGGGCCCAGCAGCCCAGACTTCCAAATCATAATTTTCTAGGGCAATGGTTTTCAAAGTTTACCTGGCATCAGAGTCCCCCGAAAGGCTTGTTAAAACACAGATTGCTGGAGGCCCCTCCACCCACCTGAGTTCCTGATTCAGTAGGGCCAGAGTGGAACCTGAGAAATTGTGTTTCTAACAAATTGTCAGGTGGTGGTGATGCACCTGGTTCGGAGACTACACTTTGAAAGCCGTGTTCTATGGAAAGCCTAAAAATGATCACTCAGGCCCCACATACCTGTAACCATGAGAAAAGAATTTTTATACCACCTTAAAACAATCAGGGTCTTAAGGCAATAGCACAGAAATCCTCTTCCCTCATTCATTATTTACAAAGTATTAAGGAGATGGGGAAACGTAGGCAGGCACAAGGGCTTCATACTTGCTAAACAGGATAAACAGGAAGTTGGGCCCCCACCTGGCATCAGACCAACATTACACAGTGTGGAGCAGAGACCCTATTTTTTTTTTTAATTGCTTGGGATTCATTGAGGGTACAAAGAATTAGGTTACACTGATTGTATTTGTTAGGTAAACTCCCTCTTGTAATTATGTCCTGCCCCCAAGAAGTGTGCTATACACTGCGACCCCCATGCCCTCCCACCTCCCCTCTACACACTCCCTCCTTCCCTACCCTCCACCTAGTATTAGCTCATCTCCTGCCTTCACACGGAGTTCACTGGATTCTTGCTTCTCCATTCTTGTGATGCTTTACTAAGAAGGATGCGTTCCACCTCCATCCAAGTTAATAAAAAAGATGTAAAGTCTCCCTCTTTTTTAATGGCTGAATGGTATTCTGTGATATGCATATACCACAGCTTGTTAATCCATTCCTGTGGTGGGCATTTAGGTTGTTATCACATTTTGGTGATTGTAAACTGAGCTATAATAAACAGTTTAGTGCAAATGTCCTTATGATAAAGTGATTTTTTTCCTTCTGGGTAGAAGCTTAGAAATGGAATTGCAAGATCAAATGGGCGATCAGGGACCCTATTTTTAATCACCTTTGTCTCCAGCACTTAGCGGACAGCCAGACACAAGTAGGTGCGCTGTAAAGCTCTGCAGAGGCGCTTCCATTCTTGACTTGAGGTCACCATCAGTGAGAAGCTTGGTTTCGTTAAAGGTTTTACTAAATATATTCACAAAGTCAGTGGTGACAGGAAACTGCTTAAACCGCAGTCCTTGCCCTTTTTCTCCTAATATGATAATCCAGGTCTCCAGGTAGACAGTCAGCATAGGAAATGCAAAGTGCCCTGGGCTGGAGTCAGGACAGCCTGCTGCAGGTCCTGAATTTGCGGGAACTCGCCACTGACCTTGGGCTCTCCTCCCTCAGACCTGCAGTCTCTGAGAGGCCCTTCCAGCGCTTCTATGACAGGAGTGCACCTTGACCCTACACTTGCTCTGTTTTGCTTTGTTTCATTCTTTTTCTGTACCATATCAATTTTAGTCTGAGGTAAAGGAAATTCCCAAATTACTGTTTTGTATCTTGTGGAGAATCGCTTCCCATGGTTAATTTCTCAATTTCAGTTTTCTTCCTCCAGAAGCTTGCTGTGTCCACATTTCAATTAATTGCCTATTGGCACACACGCGACTCCAAATATCTGTGCCATTCCCGAGAAAGCCTCCTTCAGCTAAGTAGACGATCCCCCGTCAACCTGCTCTCCCTGGTTCCAACACTTCAGAATATCCAAGCAAGGAATATGCAAATGTCAAAGTTACCTGGTGAGAATCCATCAGGGGAGGCAGTCACTGGAGGCAGGGAGAGTGGGTCAAATGAAAGATATTGTCACCTGCTGGGGACCATGGAAATTGGAGTGGGGGAAGGGAAGAAAGAATCTGAAGACTGCAAAGAGCTCACACTTTATAGCACAGGGTGCTGTTTCTTTAGAGAGAGGCCCGGGAGATCAGCTAAGTTACAAATACACCATGGAGGCACTTGCAGGGCCACAGGGCTTGTCTTAGGAGCAGACAGAAAAGGGAGTATTATTGGAGTATTTATTAACAAGTCTCTCTGTCAATAAATTCAGCACTCCTGCTTGGTGACATTCTTTTACCATTAGAATCACTCCTTAGCGTGTTTTCTAATTTTGCAGAATGACTGGAATATACTGCTCAGTAACGAAAGTGGGATGCAACATTATATAAACATAGGTTCACAACGCATGGCAAAAAAAGACAAGTAAGCCAACACCGACTTGCCCCTGGGTAGTAAGCCCGTTGGAAAGATTGGCCCTACTTTACATTTGCCTTTACGTTCCAAGTTTTCTACAAATATCAAGTACCACTCTACTGATCTTAAGGTTTTGCAAAAAAAAAAATTTTAAGCATTTTTATTGAGCAAATAGTATTCTATATAGAAAGGCCCTGGCTTCAAAAAGCTCCCGGTAAAATACAAATCTATTACCATTAATAGTTAAGCATAGTTAAGGAGTTCTGGCCCAGGTTTCAGGTCTCAGCACGGCGTTGGAGCCCAGTGGAGCTGGTCAGGATGATCACGGACGTGCGGCTCACCATCTTTGCCAGCATGCTGGGCAGCTGGCTCTTCTCGTGCTTTTCTATCACTGCGTGACCCTCAACAATCCCAAGAAACAGGAATGAAAGTGGCACTTTCTCTGCCCCTAGGTTCCAGGACACAGTCTGAGGCGAGATGGAGAGAGGGATCTCATACTCTATCCCTTCTGCCCATCACGACATACAAAGCAACTACACCTTGATTTTTCCAGACTATGGAACAACAAGCTGCTGCTGAATAGGGCCCAGTATAGGGGCTGCTTTCTTTTCTGCTCCCTTCCCCCCAATCTAAAAAAAAAGATATATATATATTTTAAATAGTTGTGCGTAATTTAGTTTGTCATCTTGGTTACTTTTCATCTTAGAATGCTAGACCAGGGCCAATGATCTTGTTTCATTTATCTTTGCACCCTGTGAGCTTAGGTACAGGATGGGTATCACATGTTTATTAAATTGTCTCCCAAACAGAGGAGACAACAGATGTTTGAGGAAATTAAACCCAAGATACACTTTGAAAGAGTAAGCATGGCTTAGAAAGGCTTGGGTAGGCAAAGGGATGCCTTGCTGTGGGAATCCCAGCAGAGAACGCAACAGGAGGATCTTAAGTCCTGGCCTCTACCAGGAGGGATCGGAGGTGGAGGCTGAAAATGGGGTGGGGATGGGCGATCTCCAAGGCTTCAGTTTTTACCCCATATTCAGTCTGTCAGTGATATGGACAGTCAGGCCTAGCCCTACAGCCTTCTTTTGGGTTCCCATAGGCCTCTATACTGCTGTTGTCACAGTCTGCCTAAACTTTAGTGAGTATACGTCTTTCCCCTTCAAGATTAAAGATGCAATCTGGCAAGTTCCCACCCAAAGGGAACAGTGCACAGGTATGTGCAGCCCTTACCTTCCAATGCAAACAATGTAGCCTAATCATGCACATTCTCATATTAATCTGAAATTAAAAAACAAAAAAGATTCAGATAATGATCAAAATAAAATAAAAATCATTAACATTGTTTAAAAAAAGATTAAAGATGAGACTTTTCTTCCGTTTGTTACGTAGTTTTATTTTGTTTTGTTTGGGGAAGGGCCGCGTATTTGTGATTAGAATCACCTCTTCAATTTCCTCACCACACAATTGCCCCACTAGCCAGGCACCACCCAGCCCTGACTTACAGCAGAGTAGCTCAAGGACATTCGAAATTCTTTTGTGGAGCTATAGTTACAAAGTGATTCCACTCATGGAGACTGAAAGCTCAATGGAAGTTAAACTGAGGAGCTTCTTCAGAGTTGGTCTGCCCCACCTGGCATGCGACAGTGTGTTGAACACTGAAGAGCTCTCCAGGGAAAGGTCAGTGGCTTTAAAGCTCCAGCAGGATTCCACAATGGGATTCGGAGAAGGTAAGGAAGAAACAAAGCTCGGCCAGGAAGCTGAAGGAGCAGAATGGGAGGACTTTGACAAGTCCTGGTGACATGATGCATTCTGCTTAATTGGCACCATACATGGGCCCAAGGGAGATGGCTATGTGAAGTAAATGGAAAAAAATACTTCCTTGATTTTCTCATTTGGAGCAAGCTGCTGACACATGTAATTATACCCACTCATTTAATAAGTATTTATTGAGTGCCCATCATGTGTTAGGAGTGGAAATTGGTAGTGAATACCGCAGTCCTCGCCGCTCCTGAGCAATATGTGAGCTGGAAGGGACATCATTTACTACGTGGTTCAACAGCTGCATTTCTGGATCAGGGGTTCACAGCCCACAAAAGGGGAGTGATATGACCCAGAGCACTCAGGTCATGTACTGTCACCACTGGTTACACCATGAGGTTTTACACCACATGACTTCCCAGGCTTTTCAATGTCCCTGCCCTACTCCACTGATGACAATTTGACTTGCCCTATAAGGCTTGTTAAAATGTCACTCGTCTCTATCAAGTTTTGTCTATTCCTTCTTTTGGGTTCCCATAGGCCTCTATACTGCTGTTGTCACAGTCTGCCTAAACTTTAGTGAGTATACGTCTGTCCCCTCTGCTTGATTCTGAGTCCCCTGGGGGCAGAAATGACCTCTCATTCACCACTGTATTCTCAGCCCCTTGCACAACTCACAGGGAAGACTTTTTATGAAGTAGCTACAAAAACCTGTGTCAAAAGCTTCATACACAGTCACGTTTAATCTCCACCAAACTCTCTAAGGTAGATCATACTTTGCTTGCTTTAAAGATGAGAAAATAGAGACTCAGAAAGATTAAGTAACTTGTCCAAAGTCAAGTGCATAAGTAAACGGTTCAGACAATTCTTTCGGACTCCAAAGTCCATGTTCTTCCTGTTATAAATTGTAAGTCTGTAAGCTCCCTCCATGAGGTCAAGGACTGTGTCTGTCTGGCCCATCACTGTACCTCTAACACCTAGCAGGGTCTAAAATGGTGGTGGTGTACCGATCACACAGACCACCACTGACTCTGTGTGGGAGGGGACTACACAAAGCTGGAGCATCAGGAGGCAGAGGCCACTGGGGTCATGAAGCTGGAGCATCAGGAGGCAGAGACCAGTTGGGTATTCTTGGAGGCTGCCGCAGAGGGCAAGGTGCAGAAGAGGCATATTCAGGGACCACTTCAACGACAGTCCTGCCATCATGATAACCTAAAGATGTTTAATGGCAGAAATCAAAGTGAATGCACAGTAAACTTCAACAAATGAACAAAGCAAGTCCTAGGATGACAACCACATAATTTCCTGGAGGTAAAGACTAAAACAGACTCACATAAGACAAACAAGAAAGGCAGGGAAAACAATGGGGTGAGTGAGACCCAGGTCCAGGGACTATTCCAGTAACAGAACCCGTGGGTATGTGCACCTGGGGGGGGGGTGGGGGGCCTGGCACGCGGCACAGCTGAGCGGGGCTGCCAAGAGGAGTTTCAGTGCTTTAGAGCTTCATTTCAACTCCTAATTCCCAAGCCACATCTCACAGGGGACTGGAGTTCTCACAAGGTCGCGCCATTTCTCATCCCCCTCTCCTTCCAGCCCCTGCTTCCCAGTGGCTGTGCCTCAGCCTCAGACACCAAGTCCAGGTTTCCAGAAGCTCAGAAGCAAACCAGGAAAGGAAGCTCAATGGATCCACATCTCTGCCACCTTTGTCCAACTCCAGTCAAGAAAGCATTCCTGTGGAGAACATCCTGAGAAAGTGGTAAAACAAACAAACAAACACTGAGCTTTTCTCCACTGGAGCCCTTCCCTTTTTTTTTTTTTTTACTTTTCTTTAGCATTTACAAGTCAACAAACTTACCTCTCCACAGACTTACTTTTTCTTGCTTGCTGAGAACTAGATAACCCGTGGGGGTTCCACTACACTTTGCCTTCTAAGAAGCTTGGAACCAACTGCAGCGTTCATGTCTTCACCCTAGTTTATAAGGCCTCATAGGCACCAAGGGGAACGTGTTTTTCTTTTTTGCTGGTGCAAGGCCTTGTGCTGTGCTCTGTGAAGGGCCTCCACAAAGATTTGTGGAAGTTAAATGTTCGAACACAGTGCCCCCCTCCCAGCCCAATATTTCCAAATTCCCCCTTTTTGATTTTTTTGTTTAAACTTTCTTCTTATATGTGTGTTTTCCTAGTGACCTACCTCCTATTCTTTATGTAGGCAGGCAAGGGAATAAATGAATAAGTAAACAAATAAATGAATAACGGACTCCCTCCTGCCTTGGGGTACTTGTGCAGGGTTTTATCAGGTCTGCTTGCAGAAAATCCACCCTAACTTATACAGAGCTGGAAAACAACAGTTTGAGAGCTCGGCATGTGCCTTTTTTTTTTTTTTTAACCTAGATAAGCTTGGGTGCCTCAAGTAAATTTCCCTTTGATTGGTATGTTTCATCAGTTGAACTCTAATTGGTGCAAACAGGTAATTTGGAGATTACAAGATTTATTCTTCTATAACAGTGATTACTGATTGCTAATGATAGTGCTGATTTTAGGTGTTTAAAATCTTGACAGTCACAATACTCATATGATTTACTACAGTGTCTTAGAGACAGCCTTCTACGGATCCCTGAGGACAGAGGCTGTGTCCTCCATGAGCTCTGCCCAGGGCCCCGTGGGTGAGTGTGTGTGAGAATAAATGCTTATTAATATTGATAATAATAATCACGAGACTACAAAGCATTCACCCAGAATACTGAGTCATGCAATCTTCCTACAATTTCATGGATTTTAAAATGTATATCTTCTCTTACCAATGCCTAATTAAACAGGGTATTAGGATTATTAGCTCTAGAAATAATTGGCCTTAAAAGCGCATCATAAAAGGACAAAGTCATAAACTCTCCTCCATGACATTTGGAGAGATTTGGGTTTGGAAGCACTAGGAGGAACTAGAGCTACTAAGTAGCTGCCTTCCTACCACCCCAGGGGAAGGAGCTAAGCAGGGCTGGCCTGGCCTGGTGCCAGCTCAGGAGCCAGGCACCGCCTTTGGGCTCTTTCCCTTGTTATCCCATGTTAACAGGCCAGGTACTAACATGTCAAAATGCCAGTGTGTGAAGTGAGTGGAAAGGATCAGTGCCCAGGCAGGAAGGTGGGCTCCACCCAGAGAGCCAGGCACGCAGGGTGTAGGTATCCAGTCCTACCAGGGGGAAGCTTGGCACACGGGACACATGCCAATAAGGCGAGCACAGGTGATAAACTCCGGCTGATTCAGAAATGGGCACTGATTACCACTGGGGCAGGTTCTGTACCCAAAATACAACGGCAACCCCCCAGCCTCAGTGCTTACTTAAATTTCCTCTTCTTAAGACTTTAAGTGTATAATAACAGAGTAGGTCACCTCCCATTTCCTGCCTCTCAGCCTTTGCACAAGGGGCTCACAGTGCATGCCTGCTACGCCATCAGGTTAGGGCGGTCAGAGCCGCCTCCTTCCCTGGCTGCCCCTGTCGCCTCCATGCCAGGTCATGCCCCCTCCTCTGCAGGGCTGGGGGCACATCCTCTGAGCAGAGCCAGTTCTCTGGGCATGGGCACCTTCACTAAGGCATGAGCTCAGGTCCTAGAAAACCAAAGACCTAATTCCATACTCAGCTACTTCCTGCTGTGTAACCAGTGTTCTGGAAAGCTATTTTGACTCAATCACAAGCTTTCCTTTATGGAACCATATGACTTAAGAGCTGAAATGGACCCTTGCAGAATCTCTTTGACACTTTCATGTCAGGGGTGAAGATGCAAAGGCCCAGAGGAATGGGGTGGGGGTGGGATCTGACCAGGGACTTTCAGTGAGTGGCAGTGTCAGAAGCAAGGCCTACCAGCGGCAAGGATCTAAGAAAGAGTATCTCCAGTTACTCACAAGTAAGAAATGCCCTTACTATTCTTGCTCTTAGAAAATAGCAGATACCGGTTAGACTCAACACTCACACACACCCAGGATTCCTGGCAGCTTGGGATATCTATGCAACCCTACCCTTACTCAGGGCCATATAGAATTCAACGTACCCAGGTGCACTTTACAATACTCAAAGTGCTTTCAAATGTAGAATTTTAAATGTTGTTCTTATGTCCATTTTACCCAGGATGAAATTTTAGTGAAATGACTTGCCCAAGGTCCTACAGCTGGCAGAATACAGCAGAGTTAATGCTTTGAACCCAGGGCTTTTGATTTCAAGTGCAGTTTCCGCACTTTGTCTCAACACTGTTGCTCCCAGCTCTACTCCGTGGAGACAAAGTTCCAGTGCCCACATTGGCCTGTCACCTCTGGAGCTATGTGCTTCTAAGCAGATTTTATCCTCATAAAACCCTACAACATGCCCACCAGATTGCTGCTTTCCTGTTTTTAAAAGCCTCAAAAAGGCTGGATGTGTGAGGCTTTCTGGGGGGTCACCTGGAAATAGAAGACTATCTCTGGTGTGACTGGGATGGCATTAACACCTGGCCCCTTTAGACTGAATTCTAACCTGCCACGGTGTATCTTTTCCCTGAAAATTAGGAAAAATTGGTTTTCCTGGGTGTGGGGGAAGGTCCTCCTATCACCATCAAGTGAAGTTGCCACATAACTCATCTCCAATTGAGGAAGAAGAGATACGTGGGTATCATTTGGCTCCCTTCCCACATGAGATGCCTCCTCTTCCCCTATAGCAGAAAGTGGTGAGGCTACGACTAAGCTATTTGGATCTGGCTCCCTCCCTTAGCTTTTACAAGGGGCATCCTGATTTTGAAGGGAAAAAAGAAGTAAGTGCAGCTGTCATCAGTTGGATGGCTTTCAATACACAATAACTCTGGCAATATCCTGAAACTGTTCAAACAGGTCAACACAGTTATCCTCTGGAGCAGGCATCCTCAAACTTTTCAAACAGGGGGCCAATTCACTGTCCCTCAGACCGTTGGAGGGCCGTACTATAGTTTAAAAAAAGAAAACTATGAAGAAATCCCTATGCACACCGCACATACCTTATTTTGAAGTAAAAAAACAAAACGGGAACAAATACAATCACACCATCCCATGTGGCCTGCGAGCCGGTTTGAGGACCCCTGCTCTGGAGTTTCCTGACCGAGATCAGACAGGCATTTGACAAGGTGCTAACCACACAGATCTGGGGGAAGAAGCCAGGGCAGAAACAAGGCCAGATGCTGCCTCTTCCTCCTCTCTTAATAGGACCTCTGGGCCCAACTGTTTCGTGTTGACTCTGGCAACCTTATTATGCTCTATTTGGTCATTATATAAGGATAAGGTAAGTCTCTCTTAGTTTCTCTTCCTAAAGAACTTTTAAAACAGCAAACAGGCCAGGCATGGTAGCTCATGCCTGCGATCCCAGCATTCTGGGAGGCTGAGGCAGGTGGGTTGCCTGAGCTTAGGAGTTCAAGACCAGCCTGAGAAAGAGTAAGACCCCATCTCTACTAAAAATAGAAAAACTAGCTGGATGTTGTGGTGGGCACTGGTAGTCCCAGCTACTTGGGAGACTGAGGCAAGAGGATTGCTTGAGCCCAAGAGTTTGAGGTTGCTGTGAGTTATGCACAGCCCTCTACTCAGGTGACAGAGTGAGACTCTGTTTTGAAAGAAAGAAAGAGAGAAAGAGAAAGAGAAAGGAAAGGAAAGGAAAGGAAAGGAAAGGAAAGGAAAGGAAAGGAAAGGAAAGGAAAGAGAAGAGCAAACGAAATTTCTCAGTTATGAAGCAAAATCAACAATGGCCCCATATCTTCACTCTGCGGAGTTCCATAGGCCATTGTTTCCTTGCAGTATTAAAATTTGCAGCATTACATTTTGTCACCCTTCTTCCTCCCCACCCCCGCCACAGAGGCTTTGATATAATCAGCAGCACCCCAACACAATTTTGAACAATTCTTCTTCACACGCACACCCAGAGTCTTGCTTAAATATAACATGAATCATCCTTTCACATTCATTATCAACCATCTCCAATTATCCCAAGAGAAGCCGAGGCTGTACTCTGATGGCAAGAGACTAACCTAGTCCTGGGTTAGGGGCCTGGGTTTGTGGGTTGTGTGAGAGTTTCGTAGTTCTCCCCAGGTGAGCTGCTGGAATTGGACCAAAGAACACATACCCAAATGTTGCCACTGTGAGGCCTTTATGTATTTAAGAGCTCAACTGCCAGGAATAGGAATCTCTACCATCCTGGTGGCATGGAAGATTGAAGAGGGCACTGAGCCAGATGACTTCATGGGCCTCCTCCACCCTGCTCCTTTCTGTGACATCATAATAGCAAGGGAAGTGGGTGGCCCCTGGAGCTGATTCCAGCTTGAGGGAAAGACTTTCTCAGCTGTGTGTCCTCTTGTCCCCCTTCTCCCTCCTCTTCTCTAGCACTCACGAGACAGGACCCATGCAGATGCCTTTCCACAGGAAAACAAGCAAGGGGCCAGGGGTCCACAAGGGCACCGTGAGGAGTGCAGTGGTTCTTTCTTGCATCAGGAAAGAGGAGCAGCCCCAGTGAGGACGTGCCTTGGCAGGGAAGAGGCATGCAGATGGTAGATGCAACATCTCCTTCAGCATCAAAGGGCACCGGCAGGCACAGGCCCAACTCTCCAGACTCCACCAAGAACTCAGCCAACTTCCTGGAGGCCATGGCAAACCCTCCCAGTTCTCAGTGATCTTACAAGCAGAAGTGGCCAAGGAAAATATCCAGAGAGCCCATCCTGAGGATGTCGGAAGGTTCAAGCTCTGCACATCCTTACCTGAGAGCATTTCACCTAAGACCACAGGAGATATATAGGGGACACTCCTATGGCCAAGAAGAGACTCTCCTGCTCTGTCTGAGCAGACCACAGACCTTCCCACAGCATTATAATCTACAGACCAGGTAAAGAAGTGGTTCTCAACCTTCCTAATGCCTCTTAATGCCATGATCCTTTAATACAGTTCCTCATGCGGTGGTCACCCCCAACCATAAAATTATTATTGTTGCTACTTCATAACTGTAATTTTGATACTGTTATGAATCATAATGTAAATATCTGATATGCAGGATGTATTTTCATTATTACAAAGGGGTGGAGAACCCACAGGTTGAGAACAGCTGGGTTAAAGACTTATTTCTTATAAGGATGGCAGTCATTGGGTTTAGGGCCCACCCTAATCCAGTAATGACATCATCTTAACTTAAATTTACATCTGCAAAGAATTGTAGTAGGATCTCTGTAAGTTGATCATCCAAGGGACTAACAAACTGGTCAACATACGGAGGTGGTCAACATAAGGAACTTCCATTGAGTACATGTGGTGCATGTCTGGCCTATGAAAATTAGGTCAATTTAAGGAGGTGGTCAAGGTGGGGCGGTGGTCAACCATGGAGGTCTACGATATTTCCAGATAAAGTCACATTCTGAGGTTGGAGGTGGACATGAACTGGTGACTCTTAACCCAGCTTGCAGTGTCTTTGCCACCTGCAGGTCTCTGCTTCATGTACCAAACCCTGAGTTCCAGCCTCGCAGAAGTCAGAGTAAGAGGCCCCAGGGGTATTCAGTGTGCAGGAACGTGGGGATCCCAACAGACCTAGAACTAAAGACAACCATATTGCCTCAGACGTAACATCACCAGGCCGGGTGCCCATAGCTCAGTGGTTAGGGCACTGGCACATGCTCCAGGGCTTGGGGGTTCGAAACTGGCCCAGGCCCACTAAACAACAACAACAACAAAAAATAGCTGGACATTGTGGCAGGTGCCTGTAGTCCCAGCTGCTAAGGAGGCTGAAGCAAAAGAATTGCTTGAGCCCAAGAGTTGGAGGTTGCTGTGAGTTATGACACAACAGCACTCTACCAAAGGTGACAAAGTAAGACTCTGTCTCAATTAAAAATAAAAAGAAATAGGCTCAGTGCCTGTAGCTCAGCAGCTAGGACACCAGCCACATACCAGAGCTGGTGGGTTTGAGCCCAGCCCAGACCTGCCAAACAACAATGACAACTACAACCAAAAAATGGCTGGGTGTTGTGGTGGGTGCCTATAGTCCCAGCTACTTGGGAGGCTGAAGCAAGAGAATCGCTTAAGCCCAAGAGTTTGAGGTTGCTGTGAGCTGTGATACCATAGCACTCTACCGAGGGTGACAAAGTGAGACTCTGCCCCCCCCAAAAAAAAGAAAAACAAAATAACATCACCAATTCAAAACATTTGTATAGTCTCCCTCTTATCCGATCTTCCCAACACCCCAAAGAGGTGGACAGAGTGAATAATGTTAACCACAAATACAGAAGAAGCAGCTGAATCTCATAAAGACAAAATAACAAAAAACAGGGTTGGAATTAGGACCAGGGTCTCCTCACAGTCCAGCGCAGACTCCACCAGCCACCTTAGCATCATACCTATGTCTACATAGGGTCAGGGAGAAGTCATCACCAAAAGGCAGAGCATCACCATGAATCTGGAGTTTCAAATGTCCAAGATTTAAATTAAATACTCAATATTAAATTCATTTATATAATAGACCAGTGTTTTTATCTCACGGCACAATTGAACCTATAGTTAAACTTCCATGGCGCACATACATTACGCAGATCAACAAAAGGAGTAAAAAATGAATATGCCTATTGTGCTTTGAACACCATTCAAAAATAATTAATGATCTTGAAACATTTTCACAGCCCACTTGAGATTCTCTCATGGCACGCCAGGGTGCTGAGGAACACCGGTTGAAAATCACTGTAATAGGCTCGGCGCTCGTAGCACAGTGGTTACGGTGCCAGCTGTGTACACCAAGGCTGGCCGATTTGAACCAGGCCTGGGCCAGCTAACACAACAATGACTGCAACAAAAAATAGCCAGGCAAGGTGGTGTGCACCTGTAATCCCAGCTACTTGGGAGGCTGAGGCAAGAGAATCACTTAAGCCCAAGAGTTTGAGGTTGCTGAAAGCTGTGATGCCATAGCACTCTACTGAGGGTGACATAGTGAAACTGTCTCCAGAAACAAAAAAAGAAAAGAAAAAGAAAATCACTGTAATAGACACTGGAAAGGCAAGCATTAATGAAATACAGTCCCTATTCTCAAGGAATTTCTAGCCTAGTTAGAAAGACAAAACACCTAAATAAGCACACACGAGAAAATGTTGTACATACTATCACTGAGGACTGAGGGGCAAAGTCGGGAGCACCGAGGGGAGTTGTGACCAGCACCAACAGGTGAGATGGAAATTAGGAAATGTTTCGAGGAGCAGAATGCATCTGCAGATAGTCTTTACAAAGAAATTGGTGGGGAGTGTAATGCGTGGAGCCACACCTACAGTGCATCTTAGAATGGGTACAGGCAAAACTTACTAAAGGCGGAATACAAATGTCTACATACAATAACTAAGAAAATTCCATGAAGGCTAAGAAATTGGTGGTCCAGGGTCAGAAAAAAAGTGTTATAAAGAACAATATACAGACAATTAAAAATATGAATATGAATTCTGTATCAGATAATAAATTGTTGTCAATACTAAATATCCATAATTTGATCCATGTATCATGGATATGTGTAAGAAAAAATATTCCAGGAGGTCTTTTACTAAAGTCTTTAGGGATCAAGAGTACTGGTATCTACAATTTACTCTCAAATGGTTAAGCAAATAAAAAATCAATATGATTGCAAACTATGGAGAATCCTCAAAGATCTAAAAGTAGACCTTTCACTTGATCTTGCAATCCCATTACAAGGTATCTATCCAAAAGAACAAAAATCAGTTTACCACAAAGACATTTGCACTAGAATGTTTATTGTGGCTCAATTCATAATTGCTTTGTGGAAGCAACCTAAGTACCCATCAACCCATGAATGCATCACAAACTGTGATATATGTATACTATGGAATATTATTCAGCCATTAAAAAAGATGGAGACTTTATATCTACATTTACCTGGATGGAGCTGAAATGCATTCTTCTTAGTAAAGTATCTCAAGAATGGAAAAATAAATATACAATGTACTCCATACTAATATGAAAGCAATATATAAATGATTACATGCTCATAAGAACAATAAAACACTAATATAGTCCATTTCGGGGGTAGAAGGCAGTGTGGGAAGGGGGAGAGGAGAGGACATTTGGCAGAAGGAGGGAGGACTTGAGGTGGAATCTCACCTAACCTGCACATTGTAAGTGTATATAACATGCCCCCTGGGTGAGGGGCTCTTCTACAAATGGAACTTTACCCTGGAAGTGAGAACTACATAACATAAAAATTGTGCTCTCATATAAATTTGACCTAATTTAAAAAGTTAAAAAAAAAAAAAAGGAATACATGTGTGTAAAAAAAAAATGCGTAACATCCCTGTGGACGGGCCTACATGGTTTTTTACCCTACCTTCTTCCCTTGCTACCCTTATTTACCCTTCACCCTTGGGCCCTGTATCCTTAAAAAAGGTTAGAGGCAGTTAAATCAGGTCAAGGTCCAATATCACTGGCTCATTAACTAAGAATCTAACTATTATTCTTCACCGCCTTCCATAGCACCAATGACAGGTAAGACTCCCAAAGCTGGGACAACCTAAGACAGGATATGGAGAGGCTGCATGGTGGATTACATTCATAGTACCCAAAGACGGGTAAGATAACTCTGCATTCAGTCAACCTAAGACAGGGACCAAACCATTGATGTTTGTATCCCCATGATGGGTAAGACTGAAACTGCAAGAGCAGGCAACCTAAGACAGGGGCTATGTTTATCCGACATACAAAAAACAAAAGAGGGAATTGTTGGGCCCTGCCATGTGCCTGAGGCCTAGTGCAACTTCCTGAGCCTGACTAGAAGTAGATCCATCGAGCTACTTCCGCGTAGCAACGACTCAGCAAGGCCCGGCCTGAAACTGCCTCTACCTAGATGCAGCCAATGTGGTACCATGCCACTGGCCTGACCCTGTCACGCACCTCTTCCCCCGCCTTCTTTCCCTGCCCCTTCTCCACAATAAATAAATAAATAAATAAATAAATAAATAAATAAATAAAAGAAGCATAGCAGACCAAGTAAACATCGACAGAGAAATAGTTAGGAAAATCTTAACTGAACATCTTGGCATGAGAAAGGTGTGGCTCTTACATCATGAGAATGCACCAGCTGACACGGCACTGTCTGGGAGGGAGTTTTTACCCTGTAAACAAACAATTGCATTGAAACACCCTCCCTAGTCACCTCATCTGGCCCCCAGCGGCTTTTTTCTTTACCTGAAGATAAAGGAAATTTTGAAAGGAAGACATTTTGATGACAGTCAGGACATCAAGGATAGTACCATGACAGCTCTGATGGCCATTCCAGAAAAAGAGTCCCAAAATTGCTTTGAAGCGTGGACTAGGCACTGGCATCAGTGTATAGCTTCCCAAGGGGACAACCTCAAAGGTAACTGTAGTGATATTCAGCAATGAGGAATATGGCACTTTTTCTAGGATGAGTTCACGAAGTTAATTGTCTGGCCTCCTATATACTCATTTCTCGATAATGAATTTCCCTAATAGGCTACCTTAACCAACCCAGGAACAGAACTAGTCACTAAATGTGGGGTAATGAGGTATGTTGCTTGATGTGCCTGCCTTATAAACATTGATTAGTCTCATGAGTTAAATATCTAGACTCTGACAAATCTAAAGTGCTATCAATGGTAAGATATATCTCAGTTTCAGAGCTGTTAGACATAGCAGGAAGATGGGTGCCTTGGAATAGATTAAAATCAGTGTATGATATTACAGGTGAGAATCAAGCTGTGGTTTCATAGAATTAAATATTTTCTGATGTTGCTACCTTGGAAAAACCTTATCTCTTTGGTACTAGAAAGAGTTTCAGACATAATAGACACTCAACAAATACCTGTTGAGGATGAATCAATCCATCCCTGTGGTCATCCCAGAATCAATGAGTGAATCAACAATGAATGATGTTTGTTGATTAAAGAACTGTGCTCACCCCTAGCGTAAGGGCGAGACTAATTAAAACTTTTTTTTTAAAGAGGGACTTATATGCTAGACTGATGTTCAAATATATTTTGTACACATCTGATATATGCAAAGCTAAAAAAGTTGTTCATCAAGATCCTTTCATGTAGCCAATGTTTGTTCATTGAAAAAACACTAATTGGGCACCTATTATTTGCCAAGGACTAAAGATGCTGCCAAGCACAGAGACTTATGGCCCTGCCCTGAGGGAATTTACTGTCTAGTGGGGAAGACAGATAGTTTTAAAAATAAACATCTTCTTGGTAGCTGTTTGATGAGAATGCCCCATCCCCACCCCCACTACCAGCTAAGAGCATTAGAGCTTGTATTTGTGATCCACAAACCAAAGTTCCTCTTTTGCATTCTTCAAGGCCTTGTGTCAATGACAAAGCTGTGCATTCACTGAACTGGGTCATCTGAACCCTGAACACACCTCAGGACATTGTCCAGCCTCCCTTGCAGCTAGCTGGTGCCACATGACCAGCTCTGGTCAACATAAGGGAAGAACACCAGTAAGGATTTCACTTAAAACACCCTGCCATGGTCATCTGCACACTCTCCCCTCACCGTCTTCCAGGCTGGAAGCTAAAAGCTCTGTGAGGGTGGAAGCAAAGAGGACAGGGGCTGACCCACATTGGACTGAGATGTGAGAAAGAAAGAAACTTGTATCGGGTCAGCCACTAAGATTCAGGAATCATTTGTTACTGTGTCAAAGCAAAGCCCAACTCTCACAGTTCTTTCTAAAAGTCACTCCCGTGTTCTCATGAGGCAAAGGACTAAGGTCCTCCTTGCCAAGCAAGAAAACCAGGTACCGAGGAGAGACCTTGCCACAGAGAGGATGAAGGCAGCACAAGGGGAGCTGAGGTTCCAAGGCTGGGGCCATTGCAGGTGTCCCTAGAGAAACAGCGATGGGCAGAGACTAGAAACCAGTGAAATCCGCCTGAAAAGATGAACCGAGGCAGCGTGGAAGGTTGTCAAGTTTATACAGACATTCATGAACCTGAGCTCTCAGAGTTCCAGAGACCACCTTCTTCTTCCTGCCAACTGCCTCCCCAAGACTCAGGGTTCCAAGCGTCGGCTCTAGAAGCAAACCAGTGCAAACTGCAGTCACTTAACCTCTCTGAACCTCCAGCTCCTAGTCTGTGAAATGGGCATGATGATTAGAGAACCTTATCACAGGTTCTATTGCAAGGCCTCAATGAGATGACTCACATAAAAATCTTAGTGCCCATACACACTAAGTGCTTAATAAATAAACTAAGGTGAGGGCACTGGGAGCCACTACACAGGACACATGCAAGACACTTTGCCAGACCCTGGGTCAGTTCTGGGGCAAGGCCCTGCCTCCATTACCAGCCGCAAACCACCACTCTCCTACCTGCACACCTCCTCCCCTGCCCAGCCCCCCAGGGGTCAGAGGTGAGGCTCCCTCCCTCTCTCAGGTCTCCGGAGGCCAGACCTATGACTATACAGCTCACTCAGCCCTGAGCATGGGGTATGTGCATGTGTATGTGTTTGAATTCTGCCCCCAATTCACTACTCGTTAGTGGGACATCTTGTCCAGAAGCGTCTTCCTGTGCCTCAGTTTCCTCATCTAACAAAGATAAGCCCTAGCTCCCAAGGGCAGGTTCAGTGAGGACAGGGATGTCAAGGGCCCCGCCTACTGTCCTTTCACCGGCACAAGGTCCCGAACCAAAATTCCACTTGGCCCTATTTTTAAAAAATTAAACAAGAAAAAGAGCTTGGACCAGGCACGATGACTCATGCCTGTAATTCCAGCATTCTGGGAGGCTGGGGTGGGCGGATCACCTAAGCTCATGAGTTCAAGACTAGCCTGAGTTAGAGCAAGACCCCGTCTCTTAAAATAGCCAGGTGTTGTGGCGGGTGCCTATAGTCCCAACTACTTGGGAGGTTGAGGCAAGAGAATTGCTTGAGCCCAGGAGTCTGAGGTTGCTGTGAGCTATGACACCATGGCATTCTAATGAAGGGTGACAAAGTGAAACTCTGTCTCAAAAAAAAAAAAAAAAAGAGAGAGAGAAAGAGCTCAGCAGATGAACTGAGGACAAACAGCACCACTGGGATGTCTCTCTCACTCTTCACACACACACTGGAGAAATGATTTCTTGAGAAATGGTCTCAAAACAGAAACAAAAACTCTACTTTATTCCGTGTACACAGCATTAAAAATTCACCAATGTGGGGAACAGAAGGAATATGAGTAAGCCAGGGCCTCAGAAGAGACTGTTGAAGAGCCTGGCCTTGAGTAGCAGGGACTTGGACAGTGGAGGAGGCCAGCAATAGATCCCCTGGAGCAGTGCTGGGGCCCTGGGGACACCTAGCAGGCCGGACACTCTCCTCACTCTCTAGGGCACCTGATAAAGCCCAGCTTGCTTCCTTGATCACCCTCCTTGCAAGCTTGTTTATTTATCTGCTCACTTATTTCTTGGTTATTTCCTGTTTGGAAGGTGAATAAAGTTCATGATAGCAGGGACTATGGTGGCTCTGGGTGCTGGCATGGAGGCCAGCACACAGCAGGCACTTAATATTTGTGCAAGAATGAAAGGATGAGTGAATAAATGAACGAATGGCCAAAAGGACCAGGGTGCAGTTGGTCACAGACAGACGCAGCAGTGGTCTCGCCTAGCTGAGACCAGAGGATGGCACCAGGGCCAAGGATTGCAGGGCCTCAGTTTCCTCAACTATAAAGTGGGCATTGTGGTGCTTTCCACCTTGTTAGATTGTTTGGGAGAGTAATAAAACATAATACACGTTAAACTTAGTTCTACATCTGGCACAATGGTGACTCCAGTTATATTCATGGAGCAGGGATGACTCCAGTTATATTCATGGAACAGGAAGGCAAGAGGCACATATACCAGCTCCCACTGCTCAAATGAGAAAAAAAGAAATTCCAAAATTCAGTTCCTAAGATCCACAGAGATTCTCACTCTTAAGAAGCTCTCAGCTGAGCCGGAAGGGGACAAAGGTCTGTACTAAGTAAGTTATAAAAACAACTCCAAGCCAGGGACTGCTGAGCTGCACCACCCCCCACCACACATACATGCACATACACATATACATGTACACACGTGGGCACACACGCCCGGGCCTGGCCCAGGATTCACTCTGGCCTACGCAGCATGCTGAGCTTCTGGCAGGATTTTGAGAAAAGAGAAAAGAGGGAAAGTTTCCGTTTCATTTCACTACTGATCCCTTCACAGTGCCCTGCAACTTTCTAAAGCACTTTGGAGTTATTTGATGCTTATGTACCTCCTGGACCGAGTGACAAATGAGAAAACAGAGACCCAAAAGAGGCAACTCATAGTACCTAGGGACAATAGGGCTGATCTGGAGCTGGAACCATTTCTGCAAACCCCTGGCCCCCACTCTATCCGTTAGACCACACAGATGTCCAAAGTGCTGGATAGACAGTCCATCCTTATCCTAGGACAGCTACCCACCAAGCTTCCCTGAGCCCTCGGGAGACATCACTAACCAAACAGGGCATGTGCCAAATCTCTTCCAAGCCAGGGCTTCAGATGGACACTACCAGTCAATCAGATTTGGCCCAAGAGATTAAAAGTATCCCTCAGCCTGGCTCTGAGTAATGAGATCTGCCTGGAGTCCACGGCTGAGCATAGCATGGCCAGCATTCAGTCCATAGCTCCTGAATGAAGGAAGAAGCAAGTGGACACCCAGCTTGTGACAGGTGCTCAGGCAGAGACCTAAAGTGGGGAGATCACATCTGTGCCCTATGCACATTCCACTGACAAGTGCAGAATTCATCCAAAAGACTAGGAAATGGGAAGAGAGGGGCCTCCATGACTCCCCTGCAGCTTGCTCACGACCCCAACTCCCCTCAGAACCCTGTCACTTCTTCCTTGCTCTGTGCCTCGGTTGTTTCAACCATGAAATGGGGATTATAACCAAACCAGCCGCAAGGTTGGTGTGGAGATTCAGGGAGAGTTGGCCCAGTGCCTGGCTAGAGCAAGAACTTCACAAAAAGCCAAACCACTGTCAGTCTTTCTCATTACACTGAAGGTCCTTGAAGGCAGGGGCTGCAATGGCTCTCTGGGCACTGGGCCTGTTGCCCAGGACCACACTGGGAAAACATAGACGTTAGTAGGTCATTAACATCCACCACCAGTGACAAGCTGCAAGGCCTACAGAGTGGGGAAGGCTGCCCGCCTCTGGGACCCCTGTCTCCAGGCCCAACACTACAGAGTTGCCCTCATGGTTGTGGCAAACAGCTCCTGCCTCAGAGTGACCCCCGCGGTCAGCCATGCACAGCCACCTTCCCTGCCAGCTGCCCAAAGCCCTGGGACTCAGTACCACCCCCACCCCTGCCCCCAGTCAGAGAGAGAGCCCTGGTGCAGCTCAGGCTGCACAGAGAGTGGGTTGCCTGGGCTCTGGTCCAGCTCTGAGCACGTTGCCCCTGCTCTCTGGACCACAGTTTACCAATCTGGAAGTTGGGGTGGGTGTAGCCTTGTCCTCAGAGCCATTTTGACTCTAAAATGTCTTCTGCTTACTTATGTGCATTGGCCCATTTATTCCAGGAGTATTTCTTTATTGAGTGCCTACTGTATACATGTACCAGGCCTTTTGCCAGGCCTTCTGCTCTCTTACTTCTGGAAAGCCCCTCCCCCTTCTTGGTCTTCGGGTCTTAGCTTCCTGCAGGAAGCCCTGGAAGCAGTTTTGGGATCCATCTTCCCTCCCCACCCCTTCACCCCAGACCTGCCCTCCTAATTACAGTCTTACCCCTCTGCATTTTCTCATCTATTTCTCCTGCCTGCTTTCCTCTGCAGCGTGGCCTTCTGAAGGCAGAATCATGTCTTATTCCCTGACACATTCCCAGGGATTCCAAAGAAGAGTTCCGGAAATATCTCTCAGACAAATGAACAAGTGAATGAATGCATGAATCCCAAATCTCCCTCCTGCTCCCCGCAACACAGCATCCCAATTCAGGTTTTTGCCTTTGCACCCTCTCCCGAAGGCAACCCTCCGGAGCCAAAGGGGCCAATCCCACCGCTTGGCAGGAAGCCCCCTAACCTTGCCACCTACCCCCAAGCCTGGGTGACCAGAAGGTGTCCACAGGCATATGTGCACTTGTGAGGTGTTAGCTGCTCTGATGGGGGGCTGACACCACCTGGGGTTTGACAAGAGCCCAGGTCCCCAGCGGTTCCAGATCCCTCTTCTTGTGCTGTCCCAGCAGACACTCAGTAAATATTGAGGCATTAATTAACTCCCTCCAGGGAATGGTGACTCAGAGCCAGATATAATCTCTTCAGCCCCAGGGGGAAAGGTGAGGGCTCCAACCTCTCTCAGGTGCCCAAATAAAGCCAGCCCTTCATCCAATAAGCCTTGTCTCGTTTGGACCTACCCCCCTTCATGGAGTGCAGAGCCAAGGACCCCCACACATGTGTGTACACAGATACTCATATACACGTGCACACACTCACTGCCCTGAACAGTCTATAGTACCCCACCCAGAACCATTGGGCATCCCAACAGAAGCCGTGGGTGCGGCTCATCCATTCTATAAACATCCGTGAATTCCAACTGTGTCCCCAAAGGCCCACTGGTTCTGAGGGGCACCAAACAATTCAGCTGTTCCTCTGCCTCCTTCAGCAAGGGTTTTCTTACAACAGCTGTGCAACTCCCTCTCCCATGCCACCCCCCAAAAGATCAAGGATTTCTATCAATTTAGACAACTGCTTAGCCCTCCCCACCAGCCCACTTCTGGGTTCTTGAGAAAGAAGGCAAGACCAAGTGTGGACCCCAAACAAGAAGGCCCAGAGAAGGGGCCAGATGAGGCAGAACCACTTCTTGCTGGCCCCAGGGAGTGGAAAAGCTTTGGAGTGGCTCAAAACTCAACTCCTGGCAGAGTCCAGGTAGAGGACTGTGAGGGGCCTGGCTCCCTGCCCCCAGCCTGTGGCTGGGATCCACCTCCATCCCCACTCAGACCCCCCATCTGGGTCCCCAGTGTTGTTTTCTGGGGCACAACTCTAAGGAAGGCTATGAATGACAAACTGCATGGGGACCAATATTTGCTTCTTTGTGGGCTCCTGCAGGCCCTGCTCCCAGAGCAGCTGGCAGAAAAGAGCTGGGGCCAGTCAAATCAAGGTCACATTTACCATGAGCTGGTCTCTAAGAACCGGATTCTGCTTCACAGACAGCAGAAGCTGATTCCGAGGGTCCTATGACAAGCTCTGGTCCTGGAAACTGGCAAGTGTAGGATCAAATTCTGACTCTACCCCTTCCTGGTGTGTTACCTCAAGAAAAGCATGTAAACTCCTGGTTTCTCCAGTAAATACTGGGCAAGGACAGAATGAAGGCCCAAAATCAGCATTACTAATACATTTATAATACAATGTGCCAGACAATGCGCCAATAAGAGCATTCCCTGTGCGAGCCAGTGGTGGCTCAAAGGTGAATGAACCTCAAACATAAATTAACAAAGCCTGGCTCAGGGCTTGTGGCTCAAGCGGCTAAGGCGCCAGCCACATACACCTGAGCTGGTGGGTTCAAATCCAGCCTGAGCCTACCAAACAATGACGGCTGCAAAAAAAAAAAAAAAATAGCCAGGCGTTGTGGCGGGCACCTGTAGTCCTGACTACTTGGGAGGCAGAGGCAGGAGAATCGCTTGAGCCCAGGAGTTAGAGGTTGCTGTGAGCTATGATGCCATGGCACTCTATGGAGGGTGACATAATGAGGCTCTGTCTCAAAAAAAAATTAACAAAGCCTTTGTGTGCCTTTAAGACATGCACCAGGGAAGTGAGGGGCAATGTATTTTTATTCCTATAGGCATTGTCACATGAGTAAGTTCCACAGACCTGGAGGTCCCTGCCATCAGATCACCAACAGAATGTAGGTAACATGGGCTCGGCACCCATAGCACAGTGGTTACAGTGCCAGCCACATACACCAAGGGTGGTGGGTTCAAACTCAGCCTGTGCTAATTAAACAACAATGACAACTGCAACAGAAAAATAGCCAGGCATTGTGGCGAGAGCCTATAGTCCCAGCTCCTCAGGAGGCTGAGGCAAGAGAATTGCTTAAGCCCAAGAGTCTGAAGTTGCTGTAAGCTGTGACCCCACGGCACTCTACCAAGGGTGATGTAGTGAGACTGTCTCAAAAAAAAAAAAAAAAAAAAGAATGTAGGTAACATGTCCTTTCTTTCTCTGAAGTCCCCGTAAAATTTCAATCCTGGCGTCTGGGAGGAGCTGAGAAAAGTGCTACTGGTCACAGGGGCCCAGATCAGTCTGACATTGTTCGAAGATGACATGGAAAGAACACAGCACTAGGATCTTGAGAAAGTCTCTTACATTAACAGTGCCCAAGTGTCCTCATGTGAAAAATGAGATAAATACCCCTCAAACTTTCTTTCCCTGCTTGGTGCCTGACACTAAGTAGATGCTACAAAATTGTTTAAGGAAAGAAATTTTAGGAAATCTGAAGACTAAAGGCAGACCCAGAGACTGCAGGATGGGCCAGTGGGTCTCACTCCCACCAAGGGATGAAGACTCAAAGACACCACCCCCCCTTCAAAGACTCAAAGACTCAAAGGAGGTGAAACAGCAGGAAGCCTACTGGTGGGCCCCCGCATCCCAACCCCAGGTCCTGCATAGCTCTGAGTTTCTGTAGACTCTTTAAGGGCCCACTCATGGGCCCTTCCTCAGGCAAAACTCCTGAGGGCTTCAAGAAGCTGCCTGTTCAGGCGCCTAGAGCCCCTGGAAGCAGCAGTCACCCCCTTCAGGACTCCAGTCCAGATGGAGAGCTCCAGGAATAGGAATCCTGTCCCTCCCTTCTCCCTTTGTCTCAGGCCCCAGCTGGGAGAAGGTAGCCCCTGAATGGTTTCAGGATAAGAAGGAAAACTGTCAACAAAAGTTAAGTTGGCAAGTTCCTTGGCCCTTGGAATTCACGTTCTGTTTGGAACTCACTGTCCTGGCCCAAATCCGAGCTGTGTGATCTCTTAGTCTCTCTATTCCTCTGAGCCTCAGGCCCCCTGCTCTGCTAACGTTAGAGTGAGGCTTTCCCCTGGCGTTTCTGCGAAGGACCTGTCCCATAGCAGGCCCGTAATAATACTCCTTATTGTCATTATTATTAGTTAGGCATGGAAGGCAAGGTTACAGAACTGGTGATTAGGAAACTCAGAGTCCGGCTTTAGGGACGCCTTTGGCCTCAGCTGGTTGCAGGTCCATACTTCTCTGAGGCATGCTTTGAACAAAATTCACGACGTTTTGAATTTTTTCGGCAGGCAAACGGGGAGAGTAGTCCTTCCATGCGCATTCCCAGAGGCCCCTGGCCCAAATGTCAGGGAATCAGGCCTAACCTCTTTGCAGTGGAGCATACCTCCAACCTCTCTCCCTTTTAGTCTCTCAGTGTCAAGCCGGCGGCCCCACTAGCAGAGACTTTGGCTCCCCCAGGTCACCTGGGGGCCGACAGGGGAGAAAGAGGAGCCGCCGCGTGGCCCGAAGTGGGGACGCGCGAGCACCTGCTGCAGGTGAGGCCCAGTCGTCCGGAAGGGGGAGGAGCAGCATTCAGGTGAGCCGACCCCGGCTCCCGGGAGCTAAGCCTAGAGCAGCCGCGGGCTTTAACGTGCCTGCTACGAGGCAACCCGTGTGGCAGTCCGCGGCCCTAGCGGCTCCGAGTCCCGCGCGGTGCGGCGGCCCCAGGAGAACATTCGAGGCAGCAGCGGCGTTGGAGGCCTGGGGTCCGTTCGGTATTTGAATAGCACAAAGGAACCGCCTTGGTCTGATTGGCCAGCCTGGTGGCCCTGGGGCGGGCAGCACCCGTCACTCGGGAGGCTCTGGGCACTTCTATTGGCTCACCAGCTGTGGGGCGGGGCCCAAGCACCAGGCTAAATAGCTGGGGCCGGGGCCGGCCGAGGCTCATTGCTTTGGCGCCGTCTGGGGAGCGCGAGCCTGCGGGTGGCGCGCAGCGCATGGTGGCAGCGCCTCTCGGAGCGCAGCCGACCCGCTGACCCGGGCTCGGTTCCCCCTGCCTGGCGCGCCCAGGCGCCCGGCTGGAGGAATAAACAGCAGCAGCACTAATAGCAGCAGCGGCGGCAGCTGCTTTGCCGCCGCGGTCTCCGCGGGAGCATGGAGTGCGCCCTGGACGCCCAGAGCCTGATCAGCATCTCCCTGCGCAAGATTCACAGCTCCCGGACCCAGCGCGGCGGCATCAAGCTGCACAAGAACCTCCTGGTGTCCTACGTGCTCCGCAACGCGCGCCAGCTCTACCTGAGCGAGCGCTACGCCGAGCTCTACCGGCGCCAGCAGCAGCAGCAACAGCAGCAGCCTCCCCACCACCAACACCAGCACCTAGGGTACGCGGCTCCGGGCATGCCGGCCAGCGCGGCTGACTTCGGCCCGCTCCAACTTGGCGGCGGCGGGGACGCGGAGGCGCGCGAGCCGGCCGCCCGGCACCAGCTGCACCAGCTCCACCAGCTCCACCAGCTGCACCTCCAGCAGCAGCTGCACCAGCACCAGCACCCGGCGCCCAGGGGCTGCGCGGCAGCGGCGGCGGCCGGGGCGCCCGCGGGCGGCGCGGGGGCGCTCTCAGACCTGCCCGGGTGCGCAGCGCTCCAGCCGCCGCACGGCGCGCCCCACCGCGGGCAGCCCTTGGAGCCGCTGCAGCCGGGTCCTGCGCCGCTGCCGCTGCCTCTGCCGCCGCCCGCGCCCGCTGCGCTCTGCCTGCGGGACCCTCGCGCCTCGGCTGCCTGCTCCGCGCCCTCTGCACCCCCAGGGGCCGCCCCTCCGGCCGCCGCTGCCGCCTCTCCGCCCGCCTCCCCGGCCCCCGCCTCCTCCCCCGGCTTCTACCGGAGCGCGTATCCGGCCCCCTCGGACTTCGGCGTGCACTGCAGCAGCCAGACCACCGTGCTGGACCTGGACACTCACGTGGTGACTACGGTGGAGAACGGCTACTTGCACCAGGACTGCTGCGCCTCCGCCCACTGCCCCTGTTGTGGCCAAGGCGCTCCGGGACCGGGCCTGGCGTCCCCCACCGGCTGCAAGCGCAAATATTACCCTGGCCAGGAGGAGGAGGACGAAGACGAGGAGGACGCAGACGACCTGGGGGCTGAGCCCCCCGGGGGCGCCCCGTTTGCCCCCTGCAAGCGCGCCCGCTTCGAGGACTTCTGCCCGGACTCGTCCCCGGACGCGTCCAACATCTCAAACTTGATCTCCATCTTTGGCTCGGGGTTCTCCGGGCTGGTAAGCCGACAGCCGGACTCCTCGGAGCAGCCGCCGCCGCTCAACGGGCAGCTGTGCGCCAAGCAGGCGCTCGCCAGCCTCGGCGCCTGGACTCGAGCCATTGTCGCCTTCTAGGGACCCCCGAGGGCACAAGGACCCGGGGCCCCGCGGGGCTGGGGCCAGACAAAGACTTGGCCAAGGGGCTAGAGGAGGGAGCTAGCGGGCGCCGGGCCACTCGGGGCTGAGCTAGGGGCAAACAGGGGGAGGCGGCTGATGTTTTATAAATTGTAAAATAAAAAAAGAAATCTAAAATCTTGGACTTTATTTTTGCAGAGAGAAAAAGCGCCTATTTAAGTATGCTTTGTGTTTCTCCTACTCTTTTTTTTTTTTTTCTTTTTATTGTAGTGATTGCAGTGGTGTTTAGCGTGGAGCCTGCCACGTGAGGGAGGGCTGCTGCCCGGAGGAGGTGCCGGGCAGCCGGGGGCGAGGCAGGGCGCCCGGGCCGCCGGGGCGCGCCAGGGGCGCAGCGCTGGAGGGCGCAGGGCCCGGGACGCAGATTCCAATCAGTTGTCAGACCCGGGAAGCTCGACGTTCCGCTCTCTCGAATCCCTCCGTGGGGTGAGGAATGGGTCTTGTGAAATCCTGAGCAAAAACAAAGGCAAACTCTATCTCCGAAAGGGACGTTTGGGTCACATTTCCTCTCTGGGGGCGGACTCCAAAGTTCTCAAAATGAGAAGGCAGAAATGAAAACACTTCAACTTTTTTTTTTCTTCCCAGGGCGGGTGTCTTGAACCCCTCTTCTCTCCGCCCCTCTGACTCGGTTCTCCCCTCCTCCATCCGTCTCCCGGACTCGCGGGTGGCGCCTGACACCCCGACACTCTTAGGACACTGTTTGGGGAAGGGGTGGGGGGCGGGCACGGCGTACTACATTTCCCATCATGCCCAGCACTGCGGTCCTCACTAAACAAAAAAGGAAGTCGATTCCTTCACCTGGATCCCCGGAGGCCCCCGGGGAGGGAGGGGCCGGGACCGCCAACTGCGTTGGAGACTTTTCTCTAAGTTCCTGGTCAGCTGTGTGGTGTTTGTGTGTGTGCTTCTAAGTTGCACTGCCCTCATTCAGCCTTTGGTTGCATTTCATGAAACCAGCATTGTTCGAGCTTGTGAGAATCCCGTCTGTGTCTTCAGCTTTATAGATTTTGTTTAATTTAAAAGCCTTTTGTTGTAAAAAGGTGGGGTTCGTCTGCAGCCCCTCTGGTTCTTTGCCATCAGCACCATGTGAACTCCAAAACAAGTTACCAACCTTCCTTTTTAGGCCCTTCTCCCTAATTTCCCCTGTATTTTTGTGCATACTGAATTGTATATCACCGGGTAAAACTGTTCAGATTATGTTTAAATTTATAATCTTAATAAAAAGTCGATCATAAAGGATGACGGTGCCTTGATTTTAGATCGGCCTAGGGTCAGTGGGGAGGAATAGAGGGAGGTGGGGAGAGATTCTCTCCCCCAAGTAAATTCCAGCTCTCTTGGGCCTGGGTGGGTGGGATCTGTCCACATCCTCAGGGCCAGGGGACTGGGAGAGGGAAGGGGGAGTGATGTTGATTACTGGGTATGAATCCCTACTGCCCGCTCCCTGGGGCCCCCCCTCTCCAGGGGGTCCTGCGCCCATGGGAACCGACCGCCCAAAGGGTCTGAGCAAGAATTCGAACCAGCCTGCAGCACATTTCCTGCACGTCCAGGGTCACAGGGCCTGGTCAGCCTCAAGTCTGAGCTCTCTGGCCAGGGAGAGCAGCTGGAGGACGCCGGGGGACTTCAGGGCCACCCACACTCCCTGGCCTGCGTCTCCGCCCGCACGTCCGCACGTCTCCGGCTGCAACTTGGGGAAGTTTTTTCCTTTTCTTTTTTTCCTTTTTTTTTTTTTTTAAGTTGAGTTTGTTATCACTGCTCGGTGCCACTTGGTGGTGTGCTGGCGGCGGCGTCTTCCTCCCTCCTCGCGCTCCTCCCCTCTCCCTCTCCTCTCCCTCCCGCCCGCTTCTCTCTCTTCCCTCCCTCCCCAGTGGATGGAGGCAGGAAGGCTCCAGGCGCGCTCTCCCTTCTGACCACCTACGGAATGACCTCAGAGTGGGAGAATGTGCCAAGGCCCGGGGGAAGCTTGCGTTCTCCCCACTGGAACCAAATTCACATCTGCAGCCGTGGCACCGGCCTGGGGGCGCGCGGGGTGGCTCCAGCTTTGCACAGAGGGGTTAGAAAAGAACGAACGAGAAAAAAAAAAAGCAAAGTAGCAGCTTGCTTGCTGTTTGATAGCGTCTCTCTCGGTGTCTCGGTCTCTGGCTGCCTCCCCAAAGCTGTCTGGCTCTCGCTTAGCTCTCTCGCCCCCACAGTCCCCTTTTCTGCCCGAGCCTCCCAGCCACCCCGCAGGACAGCTCACACCCCCCACCCCAGCCTTCGAGCCTCCCGCAGAGAGAGGAGGGGCTGCCGCCCAGAGGCCCCAAAGCCAGACTCCGAGAGGCGGTTGCAAGCCAATCTCAGGGGACTGCTCGACTCTGGATCCTGGTGTCTCGCGAGGCGAAGTTCTCAGGGACATTATGCCCAACGTGGAGGGCCACGAAGGTCCGCGATGGGGAAGGGGGGCAAGAGGGAGGCTCTGGAGGCATAAGTTACGGGGAGGAAAGGCACCTTCACCCCCCAAGGCTGTTTTCTTGGCCTCCAACGGGAAGAGTCTGGAGCAGCTGAGGAGGGGGAACAGAGCGTCTCCTCCCTCCCCATTTTTCCCTGCAAGTCCAAGGAAATAGCTGTTGGTGCTGGGTTTTGATTCAATCCACCAAGCCAGTTGCCAGAGCTCCCCCTAGCGCCGATTCCACGGCGCTGCAGCGGTTGCGGCTGGGAGTGGGCGAGGCACAGCCCGGGGCGGCGAGGCTGCTCCGCGCCACTCCGGGAGCTGCGTGGCGTGATCGGGATCCAGGCCTGGCCCAAGCCCGTGCGCGAGGCCGCGTGCGTGTCCAGTCTAGGCCCGTGTCGAGGAGGGGCACGTGGTCGGCCGCCTTTGTTGGGAGCTGGACACAGAAAGGGACCAGCTGAGGGGTTTAGGAATTCCCCACCCATGCCTAGGATCCCTATGGCAAAGGACTGTGGGTGGTAGGAGGCGCGAAAAGAGCTCTGAACTCAGCCGGACGCCACGATAGGATTCTCCTCCCCTCTGCCAGGCGCTCTGAGCTTCAGCAGCGCCAGGAGACTCAAGCATATCGGGATCTAGTGAAATCAAGGGCTGGGGATGGAGGTCTCTGGGAGCACCCAAAAGAGAGGTGCCCTTCCCCCACCTTATCTGTTCTGGGCCCAGGGACTTGAGCAGTCACACAAAGGGTTAATGCCCTGTGTATATTATGCAGCGGCCCCAGACACAGCCCACTGGCAACCAACATGGCACCTAAGCCATCCCCAGCCAAAGGCACTGTCTCCAACACACAATGCTCTAAGCAGTATCCTCACCCCACTCATGAGCCTGGGGCCACAAGCACAGCAGGCAACACGCCAGACAAGAACATCCAGAGACTAAGGCTCCCGTGCATGCGTGCACAAGGGAAACGCCTGCTCCAGGAGCGAGTGGATGGGTTGCCTGGGCGTGGGGTGGGGGTCCTCTGAAAGGGATGGAGTCAGGCAGGCCAGGACTCCAACCCCCATCCATAGACATGCCCCCCACAAGAGCCACAGGACAGGACTTGGGGGTGCTGCTTGGAGAGGCAGGGGAACTAAAGGAAACCATGAGCCCCTGGGAGGGATGAGGGGTAGCCTTCAGAGAGCAGAAGCTCTGGAAATGAGTTCCAGCAAGCCCCTGGTCCTCCCAGGTTAACCAGCTCCCTACACATACTTTCTGAGCTCCTAGGACACGGCAGGTGGCAGGTCCTGCTGCCTTAGCATAGCAGGCTGCTCTCCAGAAAAGTCAGGGGTTGGGATGCACAAGGCAGTGCAATATGGGTGCTTTTCTGTGTGTGTGCATGCTAGAGCAAGAGAGTCTGTGTCCCTCAGCCAAGGGACATGCACACCAAGAACTGTGTTCATCCCTTCATTCACTGGACACACACCTACAAAGCTCCCACTTGGTGCCTCCCCTGTGCAAAGCACTAAGCTGACCAGCACGAACAATCGCAGCATAAGGCAAGAACAGGGGCTGGTGCAGTAGCTCCCGCCTATAAGCAAAAGTGAGAAGAATGAGACCCCATCTCTACAAAATACAGAAAAACTAGATGGGTATAGTGGTGCACACTTTTAGTCTCAGCTACTCAGGAGGCCGAGGCAGGAGAATAGCCTGTGAACCCAGGATTTTGAGGCTGCAGTAAGTTAGGCTGACGCTACTATGCTCTAGCCCTGGCTACCGAGAAAAACCCTGTCTCAAAAAAATAAAAATAGAATAGAAAGTAAAAAATGGTGGTTCAGCACCTGTAGCTCAGTGGTTAGGGCATCGGCCACATACACCAAGCCTGGCGAGTTCAAACCCGGCTCAGGGCCTGCTAAACAACAATAGCGACAATTGCAACAAAAAATACCTAGGCATCCTGTGGGTTCCTGTAGTCCCAGCTACTTGGGAGGCTGAGGCAAGAGGATTGCTTGAACCCAAGACTCTGAGATTGCTGTGAGCTAAGATGCCACATCACTCTATCGAGGGAAACAAAGTGAGACTCTGTCTCAAAAAGAAAAGAAAAAAATGGCAAGAACAGCAAACACTTTTTATGGATTAGTTCATTTAGTTCTCCCAGCTACCCCCTGAGATAGATGCTGTTAGCATCCTCATTAGAGAAATGAGAAAACTCATCCAAGGCCAGGCAATTAGGGAGTGGCCAGCCTCTACGTGTCAGAGCCCACAGTATAGTGGGTAAGAACTTGTGGCCTTACAGTGGGAGCCAGCAAATGATTCTGTGGTTGTTCAGACATATTGGTAAGTCCCAGCTGAGCCTCAACTGTGTTCTGGGATCTGGTGGGGCCTGAATTAGAAGTTTGGGAGCACACACCCACCTTCTCATACTTCATGCTCCAGAGTCCAGGGATGAGGGATGGAGGAACACGCAGGACAGTGGTGTCTGTCTCCCACCCCACCCAAGGGAAGGACCAACCTACTCCTGTTTCCTCAAGACTCACTACTTGTTAGTCTGGCACCGCCTGTCAGATGGGTGGGACTTTTTGACTCGCAGTACTAAACTGACCAGTGAGCAGGGGTGCAGCTGGCTTCAGGCACTACTGGATCCAGACGCAAATCTTCTCCAAGATGCTCTCCCATGACTTTCTTCTCACCATAGCTACAGGAGGCAGCTTCTGGCCTCCCATCTCAGAGCTTTGCCATCCAAGAGGAACTGTTCTCTTCGCTTATTTTCAACTCAGAAAATCCCAGGGAAGGATTGTATCATATCCCCAACCAGAGCCCCATCCCAAACCTGCAGCCAGGGCTGAGAGGTGGTTGGTAGCTAGCCCCCACTAGAAGTTCAATAGCAGAGAAGGGTTGCACTTCTCAGAAAAGAGGGGGGGGTACTAGGTGACAGACCAAAGATATCCTCCAGAGAGAAAGCTGCTAGCCACCCTAACAGAGGTGTCATCATGTGGAACGTGGGGAGACCCAGGGCACAGACACAGCTGCCTCAAGACCTGGGTGACTAAGTGCAGCCAGCACAGTCCTGGGGAAGGAACATTCTCCCTGCTCCCAGCCAGGGTGACGCAGATTCCGGCTCTCTGATGCCTCCCAGACTTGCCACTCTGGCATCACAGGGGAGGGGGTGCAGGGGCCTGGGTCCTCCCTGCAGCCTCCATGGTAGGGACAGTAACAAGTCCACCCTCAGAAGACTTAGAGCAGGGAAATCCCCAAAGAGGAAAAAGTGGAAGGACGTGGCTGAGAGCTCAAATGTGACTCCCGATAGAGCTGGAAAAGCCTCAGAGGAGGCTGAGATGCCGGCCAGCAGGACAGAGGGGAGAGGGCTCTCTGTAAGGTTGATACGGCCATCTTTATACCCCACTGGTGACATCTAGGATACAGGTGATATTAGCTATGCACATGTTTAGAGAAAAAAAGCTAAATACAAGTTTGAAAATCCTGAAATAGTTATTACTAGTTTTGGTGGACTAGATATAACCTTTATTTTATTATTCATACATTTCTTTATTTTCCAAATTCTCTACAGTAAGCGTATATCACATTTATATTTAGAAGAAAAATGACCACTACATTTTTCAGAGGAAGATGTGACATGACAGGTACTACCATCGATGAACAGCGTGCTGTGGAGCAGAGACCGGCAGCAGCTCTGTCCAACCTGTCTGGGCCAGGCTCCACCCCTGAGAAACAGAGCACTCAGCCAAATCCCTCGGAACTGGAATACACCCTTCTGCACTCGGGGGTATACCTCATGCATTCCCAGCTCTCGTCCCTCACCCTGTCCCAGCTGTGCCCAGTCCTGCCCATCAATCATCACAGAATGATTTGTTGAAGCTGCTAGATGACACAGTGAGGTAGGGAGGAAGAGGCAAAGCTCAGCGGGAAGAGCAGTGGACCAGGACTCCAGAGACCCAGACACGGGTTCTGGCTCAGCCACAGACTCACCTTGGGACATGGGATGAGTCACTTTCCTAATAAACCCACATTTCCTCATCTATAAAGATAGGGTAGGAGGAGAGAAGATGCTAAACCAGCTTCAATACTCTAAAAGTCAGAAAAGCAACCATTGCTTCCAGCTTTCTGATGATCTAAGGCTTCATGTCTAATCAGAGTAAGAAAAACACTGGTAGGGTGGCGCCCGTGGCACAAAGGAGTAAGGCACTGGCCTCATATGCCAGAGGTGGCAGGTTCAAACCCAGCCTCAGCCAAAAACTTAAAAAAAAAAAAAAAAAGAAAGAAAGAAAAAAAAGAAAAACACAGGTAGCAATATCAAATTCCATGTCTACCTATGAACACCTATCACTCCCTATTTTACCCATTCATCCAAATAGCTACTGAGAGCCTATATATTCCAGGCACTGCACTAGGTACCAAGGATGCAGGCTCTGCCCTCATGTAGCTTACATTCTAGTGGTGGAGACAGACAATAAACACCTGCACCAATAAGTAATTAGGTAAGTGTTATGAGAAAATAAAATCACTGCTAAAGAGGACTGGTTGGGGGGGGGGGGGGCACCACTTTAGATTTGGTGATCAGAGAAAGTAATATTTGAGCTGAGACCAGAATGGATCAGCTGTATTAGTCAGTAGAGGATAGGCTATGCTGCAGTAACAAATTAATCCCTAAATCTCAGAGATTTAACACAGGTGTATATCTTGACTATGCAAAGTCCAGCTAAGTCTCATAGACTGCTGCCCTCCATGTGGTGACTCAGAGATTCAGGCTGCTTCTGTCTTAGCATAGGACTTCCAAAATCACCACCATGGCACAGAGCGAGAGCCAGAGAGTCCTGAAAGGCTTCTTTGTTGCCTCAGCCTAGAAGTGATTCTCCTTACTTACACTTAAAGCCCACTGGCCAGAATTAGTCCCCTAACCCCTTCTGGGAAGGGCAGTGCTCCTGGGTGTCTGGGCAGGAAAGACCAAGTCCATATGGATGAACACTAGAAATCTCTCCCACACCAGCTCAGCAAACAATGGTGGAAGAGCACTCCAGGCAGAAGGAACAGAAAGGGCAAAAACTAAACACGAGAACAAATTTGACATGTTCATAGAACTGGCTGAGGCAGAGGGCATGGGGGAAAGGCAGGAAATGGGGCCAGAAAGGAAGGCAGAGATGGGAACCGATGTGGTACAAGAGGTGATTAGATTGTATTTTAAGTACAGAGGATGAGAGAGCTGTCAGGGGCATGACACAGACCTGGAATCAAACCTCAGCTTTGCCACTACTGGACTTGAATGAGCATCCTGACATTTTGAGACTTGGTCTCTTCCAAGGATGTTGGGACAATTCAATTATGACCTGTGAAGAACTCTGAGTAGTGCCCAGCACACGAGCACTCAAGAAACAGTGACAGGCTGGATGTGGTGGAGCATGATGCCTGTAATCCCTGCACTTTGGAAGGCTAGTCTGGAGGATGGCTTGAACCCAGGAGTTCAAGACCAGCCTGGGCAACATACTGAGATCTCCACCTCTACAAAAAATTTAAAATTTAGCCAAACATCGTGGCACATGCCTGTAGTCCCAGCTCCTGGGGAGGCCAAGGCAGGAGGATTGCTTGTCCCCAAGAGTTTGAGTTTGCAGCAAGCCAAATGACAGGGTGAGACTTCAAAAAATAGAAAAAATAAAAGAAAGAAAGAAAGAAATAGTGGCAATTATTGGTATTGTAGGAATTTCCTTCCTTCCCCAGGTCATTGGAGGGGAGGGTGCCTGAGGGGCAGAGAGGGTAGGGGTAAACCAACATAAACACAGCCTGGGTCAGCCGCCCCAACCAGTTTATCTGGTTGGGCCAGGCAGGCTGAGGCCCCAGACCAATCCAGGGTCTTTCCCTCTTCCCAACAGACTGAGCCCCACAGACACACGCATCTAAGGACCCTTGGCAAACAGGGAGGGTGAGGGGTGTCCCAGGCTGTGTTAGGATCCCTTGTGCAGCAGTTCTCCCTGCAAGTTATTACGTGTCAGATGAGCGATGGTGGACTGTCAGGCACAAGACCAAGCACCAGAGGGCTTCCTGGGGCCATCCCCACCGGGGTGCCCGTCCAAAGCCCAGGCTGGCAGTTGGGAGCTCAGCCTCCAGAGCCACACAGACCCGAACACAAACAGGGCTCTGCCACTTTCTCAGTGACAGAAGCTCTTTCCTTCACCTGAGTCTGCAAAATGAGGATGCGCATGTGAGTATCTGCCCTGCACTGAGGCCTCACAGTGAGAGCTGGGCATCCAGTAAGTGCCCAATAAAGGAGAGCTGCTGTATTAGCACCAGTGAGCTCTGCCCAAATAATAACTTTTCACTGCAAAATGCAGGACACTTCCTACTGACTCTCTCCTCTTGAAGGAAATTGATGACCTCAGAAGATGCATCTTTTCCAGAGGGACCCAATCAAGATCTTTTTACTCCAGGGCTGGGGAGGAGGGAGGAGGAAGTGTGCTATAAACTGCGTTGTATATTTTGTCTTTCCATAGATTGGCACTCATGTTTTTGAAAAGGTTAGTCTCCGGGAAGGTGTCTGGTTATCTTCAGGGTCTGGCTGTGCCTGACAGTCAACATTCAGCGCATCTTTGACAATTTCATTGAGGATGTGCACTTGAATGGATGAATGAATGGGTAGATGAATGAATGAATGGACTTTTGTCCATTCCAGAGAAGCAGTTGGTGAGAGATGTCTCCACCTATTCTCCCATCAGGTCCCTCCTGCCCTCCACCAACCCAGTCCTCATGTTTATTCAGCACTCCCATACCCCTTCTGCACTCTCTGCTCAGCCCCCAGTCACCCTCAGGCACACCCACACACACACACACACACACACCCCCCTCAGTGTGCAACTCCAGCTCCTTTGACATCCATATCCACCAGCCTGGGGAGAACTGAGAAGACTGAGGGATAAAGCTTCCCTTTGTTCAGAGAAAGAAATCCAGACCTAAGGCAGATAAAGAACACAGCCTGAGAACAGAACAGCTCCACGTAGGGAGGGGCTGTTAGACCTCTAAGCGACCTGCAGACACTCCGATCTGATAGACAGCCCAAGATTCTCTGCCAAGAAAGGTGTCTAGATTCCCAGGCCTGGGTCCTCTCCTCTGTGGGATCCGTATTGTTCAGGCCTCAGAAACTCAGGAAAGCTGGCTTAAGCAGAGAGGGGATTTATTTCTTGGCTCAGAAACTAGGAAGTCCATGGGTGTTTTAGCTCAGGCGTAGCTGGATCCAGAGGCTCACATGATGTCATCAGGGCTTGTTTGCTGTCTCTTGGCACTTCCTGTCTCTCTCTGGCTTCTTAGGTTTTCTCTGTGGTATGAACAAGACAGCCCCCAGTCAGGGCCAGTGCAGTCGCACAGGGCTCCATGTTCAGATGACCCTGTGCGTGGGGTCTAATGCTCAGCAGTGGCCGTCTTGAAGTCCATAATCATTTCATCTTTTGAGTTTGTTTTATAAGTGAGTTCTGGAACAATGGACCAAGTGCCAGGGGCTTGAAGCTTCAACTCCTGGGCCCCGTCTCCTGCCACCTTCCTACCTCCCTGGGATAGGTTCTTGATCCACCCCTACTACCCTAACCTCCAGCCTCCAGCTCCTTGGCTCTATCTAGCCTCTCCCTCCCATCCTTGGTGGGGCTCTGGATAGAGGCACAGAGAGGTTGGGGTCAGGCATCCCAGTACCTTGCAGAGAGGGGTGGCTGCCATCACCATCCTTGGTTAGTAGCACTGGCAGCAGCTGGCAGCATCACAGCCTATCTAGTAGCCAACCAGAGGTCAAGTCTAGACATGGGGTGAGCCTCTCACCTACCCCATCCCAGTACTGAGATCCTCAGAGACCACCTCTCTGCTGTAGGTTGAGGTAGGGCCTGTAGAAAGGGGAGGTCCCTCACTGGGGCTCAGGACCTCAGTCTGGGATGGGGGAGGGTTACTCCAAGGAGAGGGAGCACACACCCAGGAAGACACAGCCAGGTGGAGGGGGGCCTGGGAGGGTGCCCGTTCTGGGTAATATCCCCCATAAGGAGCAGCCCTCTCTGGGGGGCCTCTCCTCCTCCTATGACTTCTCTGAGCCTGGCTTATCTGTTTGTCTTTTCTGGTCAGCTCAAGGCAGCCTCAGGGACAAGCCATGCGATTCAAATTGTGTAATATCAGTGATTCTGCACATGAATTAAATGCCCTGATGTTTGCACTTAAAACTGCTATTATACAATATAAAGACGAATGGTAAAAACTCATGCTAATTATTTAAATTTTTAATTTTTCTGCACTTTGAATGACATTAAATAGAAAATTAAAAACACAATGACATGGCTGGGCACAGTGGCTCATGTCTGTAATCCCAGCACTTTGGAAGGCTGAAGCAGAAGGATTGCTTGGCGCCCAGGAGTTTGAGAGCAACCTGTGGCCTCCAAGGCCCTGCCTGACCCAGCCTAGCCACCTCCCTATTCCTACTTGCCCTCCCTCTCACTCAGCAACATAGCTAGAGCCTTGTCTCTACAAAAAAACTAAAAAATTAACTAGGCATAGTGGCACACTATGTAGTCCCAGCTACTAGGGAGGCTAAAGCAGGAGGATCACTTGAGCCCAGAGTTCAAATCTGTGATAACTATGATGGCATCACTGCAGTCCAGCCTGTGTGACAGAGCAAGACCCTGTTTCTGAAAAAACAAAGAAAACAGCATGACAAGCAGAGAGAGAAACCACACGAGGAAGAAAGGTGTTCTATGTGCCTCTAACGGCAATTTTTCCTGCTTTTTGAGCAAGGGTCTCGGCGGCATTCCCATTTTGTACCTGGCCCTGCCACTAGCATCCCCAGGATAGCATCAGCCCTGGCAAAAGGGGCACCTTCCCAACTGCTCCCACAGGAAGTACTAGAGCACAGGTCACATGCTCATCCCTGAACCAAGCACAGTGGTGGATGAGGAGGCAGAGATGCTCTGATTGGCCACTTCCGGGCACGTGTCCATCCCTAAGCCCAGAGGCCAGTATCAGACTGACCTCAGCCCTTCTACGAGTTCTCCCCTGGGCAGAGGGTTTCTTCTGCCAGAGGAAAGAGAGCTGCACAGCCATGGCCCCCACCAGCTTCCTCTAGATGCGCCCCTAACACTTTATTTATTTTATTTATTTAGTTTTGAGACAGAGTCTCACTGTGTCGCCCTCCGTAGAGTGCTGTGGAGCTACAGCTCACAGGAACCTCAAACTCTTGGACTTAAGCAATTCTCTTGCCTCAGCCTCCCAAGTATCTGGGACTACAGGCGCCCGCGACAACACCTGGCTAGACTATTTTTTTGGTTGTAGTTGTCATTGTTTAGCATATGCCAGCCCCGGTGAATGTGTCCGGCACCATAACCACTGAGGTATGCCACTCACACTTAGTTTAAAAAGCAAAAATTGAAAATACCAGCTGGGCAGGAGAAAGAAGTTAGCTCCCCTCTTCTGGTTCCCATCTCATCAGACTCCTTTGCTAGGCTCTGCCCTAGATGCTGAGGCAGTCAAGGCTCCAGCCTTGGGCCCCTACTCTCTTCTTGCCCCCTTCTCCTGGTCCCATGAACCCACTGACAACTCTCTCCAGCCAGAACATCTATGTCAAATGCAGGCCTGGGGTCCAGGCCCTGACTGGCTTCTGCTCCTGGGATACTGACATCTCAGAGTTCACCCATCTGAACCCAACCCCATGAAAGCCACCCCAAAACTGCTTCTTCCCCACCTGTCACATCCTCGTCAGTGGCACCACCGTCCAACGAATTGTTCAGCCCAAAATCTTCAGATCTTGACTTCTTTCCTCAACAAAACCAGACCCCACCGCCCATCAGCAGATCCCTCCAGCTCTCCTTGAGAAGACGTGGGCAACCCACCTTCTGAGCATCACTTCTGTTCTCCCTGCACATCCAGCACCTCCTCCCAGAACCGCCCTCCCAGCTGCCCTTCTCAGCCTTCCTGCTCTCATCTCCCTCCCCAGCCTTTACACTCAGAACATTTAAACATGTTGACAGGCTGGGCACCGGTGCTCACGCCTGTAATCCTAGCACTCTGGGAGGCAGAGGCAGGTGGATTGCCTGAGCTCAGGAATTTGAGACCAGCCTGAACAAGAGTGAGACCCCCATCTCTACTAAAAATAGAGAAACTAGCTAGGCATTGTGGCAGTGCCTGTAGTCCCAGCTACTTGGGAGGCTGAGGCAAGAGGATCGCTACGTTTGAGGTTGCTGGGTGCTACGATGCCACGGTACTCTAGCCTGAGTGACAGAGTGAAACTCTGTCTGAAAAATAAGTAAATAAATAAATAAAAATAAAAAATAAACATGTTGACTTGCGTCATGGCACTCCCCAACTCAAAACTTCCCAGTGGTATAAATCTTTAAAACTGGGGCCGGCACAGTGGGCACCTGTAATCCCAGCACTCTGGGAGTCTGAGGAGGGTGGATCACCTGAGCTCCCGGATTCAAGACCAGCCTGAGCTAGAGGGAGACCCCGTTTCTAAAAATAGTCTGGCATTGTAGTGGGTGCCTGTAGTCCCAGCTACTTGGGAGGCTGAGGCAAGAGAATCTCCTGAGCCCAAGAGTCTGAGGTTGCTGTGAGCTATAACGCCATGGCACTCTACCTAGGGGGACAAAGTGAGACTTTGTCTCAAAAAAAAAAAAAAATCTTTAAAACTGGTAGGTAGATGGAGCTCATTGGTAGCATTTGCTGATTCCTGCAGTACAAATACTCCCACCTCGGCTAATTTCAAGTGCCAATGTGACATCACTGAACCTGGAGTGGGAATTAAAGGCGTATAATTCACTCTTGTAAGCGAATTTAAGCAACTCCAGCATACCTTGGCTCTTACCCCACCCAGAACAAAATGCAGAGTCCTTGCTGTGGCCTGGAAGGCCCTGCCTGACCCAGCCTGGCCACCTCCCCCTCCTCCCTGCCCTCCCTCTCACCCAGTGCACTTCAGCCCCCAACATGTCCAGGCCGTTCCCACCTCAGGGCCTTAGCTTTTTTTTTTTTTGCAGTTTTTGGCCAGGGCCGGGTTTGAACCCACTACCTCCGGTATATAGGGCTGGCGCCCCACTCCTTGAACCACAGGCGCCACCCAGGGCCTTAGCATTTGCTGTTCTCTCCACTGGGCATGTTCACTCAGCTCTTTCCATGGCTAACTCTCTTACTTACTCAGTTCTCTGTTCAAATGTCACCCTGAACTCCCTCTACAATACTATCCCTCTGTTGAAATCACCCTCATTTTTTTATAGACTTTATTGCTGCCTAATGTTTTGCTGTATATTTATTTGTTCATTTGTCTATCTTCCCCACTAGAAGCAAAATCCACAAGGGTAGGGAATCCATCAGTTCACCACTCTGTCCCCAGCACCTGGAGAGAACAATACTTGGCATAGACGAGGTGCTCAATAAACTGTCTTTGGCTAAAGGAACTTGCTTCCTGTGGCAGGCACTGGGAAAATGGCTGCCAATGAGCCCTGGCCCCTGTCAGTGAAGCAGAGAAGGAGGCCAGCAAAGGTGGTCCTGCTGTTTCGGGAGGGTCTTAGGTGTCAGAAGGAGCACCGAGGCCTTTATCCTGCTATAGCAGGTAGCATCAGGATGTGATCAAAAGTAGGGCAGCTCTCAGTCCATCTTTGCCTTTGCTGTCTCTCCATTGTCAGTAATGTCCTGCAAACTCTGCCTGTGCAATGCCAAGTCCTGTCTCCATCAAGGGTGCTGCCCTGTCTGCCCTGTCTCCATCAAGGGTGCTGCCCAAGCTTGGGAGAAAACCACAGAGCTTGGGACGCTGTGCAGTCATCCTGCCAGGTTGGCCCTCCATGGACCCCCTTGGAGATCCTGCACTGAAGTGGGGGGAAGGGCAGCTTGGCACCCAGGGCCCAGTCCAGCACCTGTTGTCCACCTTTTTCTAGGATAATTTTAAGGATAGGGAACTTACTTTTATTCATATTCATTCATTCACCCATTCATAGTTCAACAAATGTTTGTTGGGCATCTACCTACTCTAGATTAGATTGGGCACTATTTTAGGCACTGGGGACTTATTGGTGGCCACAACAGATCTCCTTCTGCCCTCACTGAGCTTACACTCTGCTGAGAGAGGAGATGATAATCAGGTAAACAAGTTAGTAGACAATAAAGTTGACAGGCCTCATGGACCAGAGCGCAGGATGAAGGGAAACTGGAATGGAGGAGGCTCACTCAGCAGCAACCAGGAGAAAGTGGCCACAATGGTCTAAGGAGACAGCATCTGAACTGGCCCTGGGCATCCTGAGGTAGGCACTGTTCAGCCTGGGGCCCAGGCAGTCTGAGCTGAGGGAATAACAGGTGCAAAGACCCTGAGGCAGCAACAAGTTTGGCATTTTGGAAGACCAGGGAGAGAGCAGTAAAACTGAAGCACAGGGAGTGGAGAGAGCGGACAAGTCCACAGGCACCAGTTCACCACGTCTTCTGTTCACGGTTAGGAGCCACCTGAGGGATCTGAAGGATTTACCTTCCAGCAGCCTGGAGCAGAGCCCAAATGTGGAGGGCAGAGTGGGATCAGAAGGTCTGAGAGGAGACCTCAGTGAGTGGTCCAGTGAGAGCAGACGGTGGACAAGACTGAGCTGGATAACAGTACAGGAAAAGTGGACAATTTGAGGGTGAGGAAAAGAAAGGAATTAAGGATAACACCTGGACTTGGGTCCTGATGGCTGTCCACTGAGATGGGCCATCTGGATCAGGGAGAGTCAGGGGCCCATTTGGCCGTGATCAGTTTCAATTGCTGTGAAGCCTCCCCCCTCCCCAGCTGCAGGCGGCCACCACGCTGGCCTTGTAGGACCTGGCATCAGGCTAACCTGGGCTCCACCCTGATCTCACCAGGATGAGCTAGAGACCCTGCACAGCCACTGAATTCCTCCAACCCTCCCTCCCCCCATCATCATCCCCTACATGGGAACATGCTGCCATGTTTCCTGGCTCACTCTGGGGATGGTAAAGCACACCTCACAGGCTAACACGCCAAGACACACACTGCCAGCCAGACCTTTCCCTGCAGTCATTGCCATCCTGCCTCATTGTCATCCTTGCCAATCAGCCCTGCGTTCCAGAAAGAAACGAGGCCCTGGAAAGAGGCACTGGCCAGATGCTGGGCCAGCCATGGAGAAGAGGCACAGAAGTAGGAGGAAAGGATGAGGCCTCTCAGGCCACCACACTGGGGACAGCATGAGGCAGCAGGGCCACCCTGAGGCCTCTGCTTGGGCCCTAGGGAGAGGCTGCAGGAGCAGAGAGAGAGATCCCATACCTCCCTTGACTAGCCAGTGACCTGACCTCCTGGATTCCCAATTTCCTGCTCTGTGAAAGGAGGACGTCATCAGTGACCACGAGATGAGTCAGCCTCTCAAGCACCTAGTTCAGGGCCAGACCTGCCACTGCACTCAGGTCTCTGAGTAGACCAATTCCAAGGTCTCTGCTAGACCCCCCAGGGGCCAAGGCCAGGCAGCTTCTGGGGCCTGGAGCAGCAGTGGTAACTGAGGACACTGGAGCCAGGAACTTGCATGGAGTGGGGCAGGAGCCACTCCTGAAGGACCTACCAGGCCAGCAGCAGCCTCCACTCCCCCTGGTCCAAAGGCTCTGTGAGGAATCTGGCTGCCTCCCCTTCTGGGTCCAGCCCCCAGATGGAGTCTTAAACACTGTTCACCTAACAGTTCTCCACCCCCCTGAAGGCCCCAGCCCCACCTCTCCGGGAGTCTGTAGGCCAAATCACCTGCCAAGACAAACCTCCTTTTCATGACCTGATGCCTCAGAGCAACACCCCCTCCTTTCCCTCTCTCCTGCCTGGAAGACCCCCCAGGGGCTAGGGCCAGGCAGCTTCTGGGGCCTCCTGCCCCCTCCTTCCCGCTGGAGTGCACCATCTTCAGATGCTCTTTAGGGGAAAAATCTTTTTAATCAGTTTCCCTTTTATCTCTTATCACAAAAGCGGTATGTGGTCTAATTTCATAGGCATCAAGTTAAAAAAATCAAATATGAAAAATATAAAGCAAAGTTAAAACTTACCCACAATCACTTTTTTCTTTTGTGCTTCAGTAATGTTTAGCATTTTCATGACTATCTTTGGAAGCAGGAAAAACAAAAAGGATTTTCACAAACCCTCACATCCCTACCACCCATCACTACCTGGGCCTTCGTCCACGCGGATGGAGAGACAGGTGGATCAAGAATGCAGACTTCCATGGTCTTATAAAAAGGGATTGTATTTTACCTATGAGCTGCTTTCCCCACTAACAAGAGATCATAAGCATCTTTTCAGAAGAATCAAGGGTCAGTGCCTCATTGTGACTACATCTGCCAGCCTCTAACAATCCCCAGCAGCTGGACACACGGGGCATTTGCAAGGTTTCCTTAGGACGAGTTATGCTAGGAACTGTTCCAGGAGGGACGGCCCTGTGTGTTCACTCCCTGAAGCACCCCAGCACCTGGCACAGGGCGAGGAGCAGAGCAGGCTCCACAGTGGTGTCTGAGTGAGTGAATCACATCTCTGCCTCCACCTTGAAGCTCACCGGTGTCTCTCCCTCCCTCCCTCAGGCCTCAGCCTGCAGCAACAGGGCCACATAGCAACCTGACCCCAGCAATCCCCAACTTGCTTCCCCTGTCTCTCTGCTATCCTGACTCACCCTCCTTTCTCCCTCTGTCCTCAGAACTGCACACCTCCAGGATAGGCAGCAGTGGTGAGAGGGACCCCTGTGCCTTGCCTGTCCCTAGGCCTGGTGCCCAGCCTCTTTTCTTCCCACTAATAACCCCACCCATCTCCCTACTCCTGCATCTCCATCATCCCTCCCCTGTCACTTCACAGCTATGTCCCAAGCTGCTGTGGCACCCTCCTAGGGGGAGCAGGGAGCAGAGACAGGTGAGGCCCCTGCCTCCCACAGGAGTAGCCACCGTGGGCCACTGTGGGCACTGCGCGTACAAATCACCAGTGCCCACCAAGGAACCCCAAATGAAGAGAAGCTGTGTCTTGCGAGCAAACAGCCCTGACCTCCCCCATCTTCCAACAAGGTGGCTACCTCTCTCCCATAAAGATCCCAGCAGCGCTCCCACACACCTCCTCAGCTGGAGTGTGCTGAGCACATAGAGGGGTAGGGAAGCCGGGCAGGCACATCCAGGACACCTGCCCTGGTCTAGGGGACCAGGTGAGGCCTCAGCTGAGCCCTCAAGAGTGGCCAGGGGCTCCCCAGTGGAGTGAAGGGCTCTGGGAACAGGATCAACAGTTCAGTGGCCCAGGGAGTTTGGCCAGAGTGGCTGGAACCCACAGAACAAGGGCCCAGGCAGAGGAGCCTGAAGCTAGAACTCTAGCAGAGTCCTCACTGCCCAGGCTTCTCCACCACACTAGGGATTAGGGCTTGGCAGAGCTGACAGCCTCCCAATCAGCCAGGTGGGCATGGCCGTCCTCAGAGCTCTGCACTCAGCACCCAGCTGAGTTCAGATCTTATCATTCCCTGAGGCCTCCCAGGCACAGAGGGGTGCCCAGGGTCACTGAGAATTCTTCCCTCTCCTCAGCAGCCAGCTCCATCTCTGCCTATCCCTTCCCAGCCCAGGGTCTCTCTCTGCCCTGCCCATGGCCTGTGACAGCCCAGCCCCAACTCCAGCCTGGGCAGAGGCCCAATCTTACCGGGGCAGGCTGCTAACCCAACACCTGATCCAGCACCCAGCCAGGTGCTGGGGATCCTACAGCCATGTGCCTGGGGCTCCTAAATCAGGGTCTCAGTCCCTCACCCTCTCCCTGTCCCTATCTCACACACACCACACACACCACACACACACACACACACATACACACTCAACACATACCCACACCCCACAAACACCCCCCACACCCATGCCTCCACACACCACACACCCCATACACCCCCCCCACATACACACCCTCCACACACCACACATCCACACATATAGCATATACCCACACACCACACACATCACACACCCATACACACACCAATCTGTGCTGGGTACTGGGATACAGCAGTGTCCCCTCCCTCTTGTGGCTCATCTTCTAGTGGGGGAGAAGACATTAAGCACATCACTGGCATTAGATGGAGCTGGCCAGGAGCAGAGTGCTACAGGCATCTGCAGCAGGGCTTGGGGACCCACACCTAGTCTCAAAGCCCTTCTGGGCCAGCCCCACCTGCCTCTGTAACTCTGCCCTTCCACCCACACCTCCACGCCTCTGCTTGGCGCGGGTCCCACCAGACACCTTTCAACAGACTCCTTCACTCAAGGCCCTGCTCACATGCCACCTCCTCCATAGAGCCTTCCCAAGTTCCCCCCAGAGTCCCTCAGGCCTGCATCACTATCTACCATCCACCTCCCTCCACAACTAGTCCACCATCTATCTGCTTCCCCACTAAGGTGGGAGTTTCTTTCCTTCTTTTCTTTCTTTCCTTTTTCTTTTAGACAGAGTCTCACTCTGGGTAGAGTGCTGTGGAATCATCATATGTCACAGCAATCTCAAACTCTTGGGCTCAAAAGATCCTCCTGTCTCAGCCTCCCAAGTAAGTAGCTGGGACTATAAGCACCCACAATGCCCAGCTAGTTTTTCTCTTTTTAATAGAGACAGGATCTTGCTCTTGCTCAGTCTGGTCTCAAACATCTGAGCTCGAGCAAATCCACTTGCCTCAGCCTCCTAGAGTGCTCGGATTATAGGTGTGAGCCACCAAGCCCAGCTGTGGAAGTTTCTGGAAGGCACAATTCTCACCCTTTTTAATCTCTGCATTCCCCAAAATGCCTTTTATGTAATATGTGTTTAATGCTTGTTGGATTCGAGAAGAACATGGTGCTCAACTTGGGCCCAAGTCTTGGGCACACCACGTCTTCAACTTTGCTCTGTCCTTCCAGCCCCAGCTCTTGCCCAGACTTTTTCTCCCAGGAAAAGCCATTTTTCTTCTCACCTCTCGAGAGCTTGCCAGGCCTCTCCAGCCCTGTGGGCCAGGAAGGAACACAAGCTGCTGAGTTCAACTTATTCTCTGGGGCCTATCTGACCTGGGAAGCTGGGAAGTGACATCTGCACCCTTTCTAACTCTGGGTCCACCCTCCCCCCCACAGTCCCAGGGCTTCCGTCAGATGCACTGAGCCTCTGGGGGTGACAGCCACTTAGCCACCCTCCACTGACCACAGCATGGGCTGGGGGATGTGAGTCCTCCCAGGTCCCATCTCCCAGGGCCTGAGTGGCTTCCCGCCCTGCCAAGAAGTTCTTGCCCACATCCTGGGTGCCCATACTATGGGCAAGCCTTGTCTCAGGCCTCCCTGCAAAAGTAAACCCAGTACAACCTGATGGGTGGTCGACCCTCCCTCCATCGCCCCTCCTGCAGCATCACTCTTCATCTCCAGGGCCACCTCTGATCCTCCAGGTCTCTCACAGCCTGAACACTCTCCACCTTTAGAAAGCCAGCCCTTGACACTTTTCCCACTGCAGCAAAACTCCTGGGAGAAGCGGTGTCTGAGTAAGAGTCTGGCTTGGGAACCAGACAGCCACTCCACTTTCCTACTTCAAGGCTGGTGGCTGGGACAAGGACCTCACCTCTGTGCTGCAGCAAGCAGACCTCATTGGGTCATGTGCTGTCCCCATGTGCTATCCCCATTCCTCTCCCACAGGAGCATCTCTCAGTAAGGACACCCTGATGCAGGGCCACTGCTCTTCTGCCCCTCCCTCTCATCTGCACATTCTGCCCACCTTGTTCTGCTGGGTCAGATGACGCCACACCCCAGGGCACCCCAGCCACTGCCCTATACCTCCTCTTAGAAGCTAACATGCCCCCTCCCCTTCATTCTATCATCCCAGTAACTGGCATCAAGCTACACAAGCCAAGAACAAGGGTCTTCTTGGCTGCTCTTTTCCCATCCACACCTACAAATGCAGCCTGAATCTGACCACTCCCCACCACCCCCACCCTGAACCCTCACCCGAGCCACCATCCTCCTGCCCACTAGCAACTACAGCCTCCCAAATTGTTCCAGCTCCTCTCTTGTCCTGCCCACTCAGGCCCTCTCACCCACAAAACCTTCCAGCATCTTCCCACAGAATATACTCCAAACTCCTCAGTAGAGCCCATAAGGGCAGCCCTAGGCGCCTGACCCCCTGGCCCCCACCCTTAGCCCTCTGGGCCCTGAGCTGCCCAGCTGCCCATAGCTTTCCACAGCTGTTCTGTGGGGGTCTCAGCTCATAAGACCCTTAAGGTGTCTTTCCTGATCCTCCCAGCTCAAGTAACCTCTTCTCCCCACATCCCTTCTAATTGCCACTTTCTCTGCAATTCATTACTTGTGGAGTTACTACCCTCATGAGGAATATACAACCACCAGTTGCAAACTGAATGAAACTTTTCATCAGATCTAACTTTTCATTAGATCGGTGATGTATCATTATGTCCATTTTGCAGATCAAGAAGCCAAGAATCAGAAACAGCCAACTGTCAAGGCCTCCCAGTTAGGAAGCAGCCTTGAGCTTGAACTCAAATGTGCCCAACTCCAGAGGCAGGGCTCTCGGACACAAGCCTCCCTTGAGGAGTGCAAGGTGACCTGGGGCTGAGGCTCTCCTGTCCCCAGAGCAAGCCCTCTCAGACCAGGAGGAAGATCAAGGGCTCTTGTTCTCCAAATAGGAGTATCAGTCTTAACTGTCGCGGGACTCAACAGCCCCAGCCCGCCAGGGACGGGGGTGGGGAGGGCAAATAGAGGGCTACCCCCTTAAAAACCACAACTGCAGGCTCAGCGGCACCCGTAGCACAGTGGTTATGGCACCAACCACATACACAGAGGGTGACAGGTTCGAACCCGGCCAAGGCCAGCTAAACGATAACTACAACAAAAAAAATAGCCTATACTCCCAGCTACTTGGGAGGCTAAGGCAAGAGAATCGCTTAAGCCCAAGAGTTTGAGGTTGCTGTGAGCTGTGACGCTACAGCACTCTACTGAGGGCAACATAGTGAGACTCCGTCTCAAAAACAAACAAACAAAAAAAACAAAAACCACTGCTTGTCCCACCCAAAGGCTCCCTCAGGCCAGCTTGGGGCTGAGCCCGGAGCCCAGAGGGCTGCTTTCCCCAGAGACGGCAACTGTTGAGCAGGAGGATTCGTTATGTGGCAGGCCATGGGCTAGGAACTTCACATCTGTTGCCCATTCCAGGAAGTCACCCTGTGACTGTTCCCATTTTATAGATGAGGAAACTGTGGCTGAGAAAGACTATAATCTACCTACAACTCTGTAGCTGAGATTGAAACCCAAGTCTCTGTTTAGAGCCCACTCTACCACTGTCCCACTGCCCCGGGGACAGACCAGATTCAGGCTTAACCCAAACTGAAACACTTCAAGTCCCAGACACTATGGCTCAAAAGAAGGGTATCTGATGGGGGTTAAACAGTTGTGCTGGTATGGGACAAGAATGTGGCATGAAAAGACACATCTCACACAGGTGACAGGTGCAAAACAGAGGCTTTAATCCAAACAGCAATGAAGGTGCAAGGGGCTGAGTGCATGGGAGGAGCCAGGAAGGCAATGGCCGGGTCCTGGAAGGAAGGCAGGCACTGGCCTCCTCTAGGAAACTACATCTGTGACTCTTGTGGCTCCTGTCCCAGCCTCTGCCCAGACTACCAGCAAGATCTTGGGTCAAGCCCCTGTGTTGTGCTTCTCAGTGCTCCCCCTTTCCAAAGGGTGTGTGCACCCAGATTTAGGAGGGGTGGTAGAAAATGGCAGGCCTAGGCAGGGAGACCTCTAAGAGAAACCTCAGGAACTGGCATGCTGCTGCCAGATCCCCTTGTCCCCCAGTGAGCCCACCCAGCCCTTGCCTGGCCCAGCCCATCCTCAGAGCCAATGCCTCAGCTTGGGGGCTATCACTTACCTCATCCCATACAGGCAAAGGGCAAGTTTGGGGAGGGGGGAACAAGGGAGCACGGTTGCTGTCTCTGGGCCCACCCACCACCTGACCAACCTGTTGGGAGGGAGCAGAAGCCCTGGGCTGGGCCTGAGTTTCTGCCACCTCTCCTCTGCCAGGGAAGCTCTGGAAAGACAGGCCTCACTCAATCAGCCAGGGCCTGCCAGGAGCCCAGTGCCTATCCAAAAGGGCAGCTTCCATAGCTGGGCTACTCTTGGGTTGGGGGCAGGAAAGGGAGGATGTGTGGCTACGGCCAGAGAGCAAAAAAGCCAAGATGAAGCTGCTCTGGTTAATAGGGGTCCTGAGGCCCAGGAGGGCAACATGAAAAGGAGCACCACCAGCCCCGGACAACTAAGACCGCCAGGCCACCCCAACCCACCCCACCCAATGTTGGCTGTCAGCCTCAGCCTCCAGCCCTGCAGCACACAGACACCCACTCAGCATGGCTTGGGACCCACCCTGCAAGGAACAACTGCTCTAACCCTGGAGGCATCGGAGGCATCGCTGTGGGAAGGGAAAGCAAGGGAAGCAGCAGCAGACCCTGCCCTCCCTGTTGGCTCATAGAATAGCCCTGGCCTCAAAATGAGACTCGGGGCAGGAAGAAAGGAAGGATAGGAGGCCAGGAGAGGAGAGGGCGGCCCAGGACCGGGGCCCTGTCCCTCTCTTCATGCCCATCTATCACAGGGCAGGTTAGGAAACTCACCACACTTTGATCACTTCTCACAACTTGGGTCCTTCAGCCTTATGCTCTGAGACCCCCACACCCTGCGCTCACCATCCCACCCAGTAAACAGCCTCTAATCAAACAGAAACAATGGAGGAAAGGGGCAGGGAGGGGACCATGGCTGGGGCGGGGAAGGCGAGCCCAAGAACTGGGTGGCTCAGGCTCCGTGGCTTGGCCCCTCCTAGCCAGACGTGACAGGATGGATGGGCAGCAGACTCCCGAACTTGAAGTGCTGGATCACAGGGAACTTCTCCAGGCACTGTGAGGAAGGAGGGGGAGAGCAGAGCGGTGAGAGCTACACTGCACACAGAGGTACCCTGGTGACTAGAGCAGTTCCCTGGAGGTGTTTATTCCAGGCCCAGAAGGGGCCCATCCAGAGCAACAACCTCAGGGAAAGGTGAGGCTTCCTACCCTCACCCTCACCCCCTCCCATCCAAAGACCTCCACTCCCAATCAGCCCCACCAAACAATGTGAGAGACGGAGGAAAGAGGGAGAGAGAGACAGAGCACGAGCATGCCAGCCCAACCCCACAAGGCAGAAGCCAAGAAGAGAGGTGGCCAAGTGACATCACCTGGCCCAGAGGGAGAACTTGGGGGAAAAAACCCTCCCAATCTTTGGGTCCCCCTAGCCCGGGTCCTGGCCCTGAAGAAGCACTGTGGTGACATTTGAACACAAGCCTGAGAAGAGGCCCATTTTCTCTAGTTTTCTGTTCTCTGGACTGAAAAAGGCTTCTTGGCACTTCGGAATGAGACAATAAGAACCAGCTGACATCCTGTGTCCTCCCTCCCCCCAGCAATTCCCAGCATCCCCAGACGAGCTCTGAACAAGAGTGATGGCTGCACAGCTCAGCCAGCCCAGGCCCCTAGTAGGGCTTATCACAGATCTGGCCTGGTTCAGAGGCAGTCCAAACCCAGCTCCCAGCCTCCCTGAGTCTGCCCTGCTGTGCCCACCAGCTGGCCTGGTTACCAGCTAGCTCTCACAGGCAGTGGCTCCATACAAGGGGCAGACCTGCCAGGCTGGCCTAGGGCCTCCTCCCACACCCTTGGCCACAGAAACAACCAGAGTGCTGAGTATCTCCTGGCTGGAGTGCAGCAACTTATGGCTCCAGCAAGGTGACAGCCTCACTCTGTGGCTGCGGTCTTGACCTCCAACTAACTGAGGACCTGGTTCCCTCACCTCAAAAACCAACTGCAGAACCAAGGAAGAAGAGGCTCACAGGGTGAGGAGGCCTAGCCAGCAGTATGTATCCTGGTGGACAGTGGCCCACAGGCCAGGAAGGGAGTGGGAGGGTGGGCCACTAAGCTCAGAAGGGAGCAAAGCAGAGGCCACAGCCAGGATCCTAGGCCTGAGGCAGAGAAAGTGGGTAGTCTCTGGTGGGAGGAAGGGCAGAAGGGCCAGGCCAGAGGCAAAGGCAGCTGCCATAGTGCTTATGTCATGGGGGAAGTGGTGGGAGTTAGTACAAGCATCCCCCCCCGCCCCCCAGGGCCCTGAATTCCAGAAGGGGTCAAAGATCAATTTGTTTCTAGCTCTCACACAGGAGAAGCAGCAAAGGCAAGAGGGGGCAGGGGCAGAAGTTCTCTCCACTCCACCCACAGGACCCTAGAACAAGTTTCCTCTAGCCACAGAGAAGGCAAGAGCCGGGCTGAGGGGAGAGGCTGCTTGAGGCAAAGGAAATCCAAAGCCCCAGGGCAAAAGGGAGCCTCCAGTCAGGCCTCAGGGAACCCTACCCCCATACCTGGGCAGAGCAGCCACGGCAGCCTGTGCCCTCAGAGGCCTTCCAGGTGGACCTTCCAGGAGAGTCCAACCCAGAGGCTGGGACCCCAGGCCCTCAGGGGTTCCAGGAATTCAAAGGGGAGAAGATACTCTCCAAGCCCTGAGCAGGCCCTTCTGGAAGGCAACACCAGCACAGTGGTAGCCCTGGGGAATGACCAGCTCCACCACCAACTGCAGGAGGCCTCCTCAGAGCACCTGGCTCTTTACGTCAGAAAGGCCAGGCCAGGCAGCTTGGAAATGCAGTTAGTCCCAAATCTTTTTCTTTCTCTCTCTCTTTTTTTTTTTTTTTTTTTTGTAGAGACAGAGTCTCACTCTATGGCCTTCAGTAGAGTGCCATGGCATCACACAACACACAGCAACCTCCAATTCCTGGGCTTAGGCAATTATCTTGCCTCAGCCCCCTGAGTAGCTGGGACTACAGGCGCACGCCACAATGCCCAGCTATTTTGTTGTTGCAGTTCGGCAGGGGCTGGGTTTGAACCCCTGGCGCCCTACCCACTGAGCAACAGGCGCTGCCCTGTTAGTCCCTAGTCTTGAAGCCACCTATGGCAGGTTGGTCAGGCTTCTGTGGCAGCACTGGTAAGCCACCTCTCCTCCAGCAGCCAACTCTGGCCGGTAGCCCAGGTCTTGTTAACCCCTCTGAACTGCAAGACTGGTGGGCCTCAAAGGTCTAAAGATGTCTGAAGCTCCTTTGGACCTCTGGGTAGGCAGCATACCATCCCATGGATGCTCCTGGACCAAGGACTAACTTATCAGTGAGCACTAAACATTGCAGACTTGCTGTTTTTTTTGTTTTTTTTTTTTGAGACAGAATCCCAAGCTATCTCTCTGGGTAGAGTGCCATGGCGTCACAGCTCACAGCCACCTCCAACTCCTGGACTTAAGCAATTCTCCTGCCTCAGCCTCTCAAGTAGCTGGGACTACAGGCACCCGCCACAACACCCAGCTACTTTTTGGTTGTAGTTGTCATTGTTGTTTGGCAGGCCTGGGTTGGATTCAAACCCAGGGTGTATGTGGCTGGCACCCTAGCCACTGAGCTACAGGTGCCGAGCCAGACTTGGTGCTCTTAACTAAGCGGTGAGTTCCAGCACTTTCCTACAAACTCTGCCCCCTCCCCCACACAGCACCTGCACTCAGAGCTGAATTTCCTATTTTCAGGAAAGCCACATTGTTATCTACTAGAGCTCCCTTCTTCTGGTCCCACGATGATGGTAGTTTTGTCACTATCCTCCTTGTGTTCAACATCCTGACAACTTTTACATGCAGGCTGTTCTGTTCTTGCATTTTTGCTGCACCATCACCATTTCCACTTTGAATCTTTTTTTTTTTTTTTTGAGACAAAGTCTCAAACTGTCACCCTAGGTAGAGTGCCATGGTGTCACAGCTCACAGCAACCTCCTACTAGGGCTCAAGCCATCCTCGTGCCTCAGTTCTTCTAATTTGAGTAGAGACGGGGGTCTCAATTTTGCTCAGGCTGGTCACGAACTTGTGAGCTCAAGCAAATCCACCCGCCTCAGCCTCCCAAAGTGCTAGAATTACAGGTGTGAGCCACTGCGCTTGGCCTTCCACTTTGAATCTTAATCTGCTCCTCCCTCACCCTGTGTCATCCTAGAGTTCTGCCTCAGGATAGGGCAGATAGAAGGGGACAGGGTCTCGTGCCCTGATCTTAGGGGACCAAGGAGAGACCTGTATTTCTAATGGAAGTATTTAAAATTCTAAGCAGAAAAGGCAGCCAGAGAGTCCTGTCTTCGACACACCAGACTGGGAGGCTGGAGGGTTGCTGTGTACCCCTCACATGATGAGACAGCCCCCACCAGTAGCTAAGACACAACAGGATGATGGAATTCCCCGGTAGCACCCACTGTGGGACTGGCAGGAGCATCCGGACACCAGAGGGCAGTGACATGGGGCTGGGTGGAGAGCCAGTTGCAGCTGAAGGAGTCCATGCAGCCCCAGCAAACTCCTCTCAGATTAGAGAGGTATGTGGGCTGGAACCTAAATACAGGATGTGAAGTCCAGAGGAAGGGGACCTGGGGGGGGGGGGTGCAAAGGAGAGGGAGCCAGGCCAACTGGAAGCATCTGTACTCCCAGCTCCTGCTGTCCCTCTGCCACCCTTCCCCATTATCCTGCCTCTGGTGTCGTTAGCTCTGTGTATGATGAAAAAGGCCTAGAGCAGACCCCTCCCAGAAGAGAAGAATGAGCAAGAGTCCAGAGACAGGTGCCCACAGGGACAGCATCTGAAAGCATGCACGAGGTGCCAAGGCCAGCCTGAGGGCAAGAAAAAGGGATTTGGGGAACCTATCACTGAGGCACTACACATGTAGGCCCTTCCCTGGCCAAGGTCAAGCAGTTCCAGGTTTAGCTTGCCCAAGATGTGGGAGAAGTTAGCGCGAGGAACAAGGTAGAAGTAAATAAAACGTGTCCTTCCTAACTTGCCAGAGAAAAGGCCACGTCCAGCAGGGGGAGCTCCAGGAAACCGCGCCCTCTCCAATGGGAGGGCAGGAAAGACCACGTACGTGAAAGCCACCTGCAGTGGTCATGGGAATGTGAGTTCCTGGCCTCCCCAGAGACCTCACCCCACCCAGTCATCACACATACTAAAGTCTAAGCGCACCACTCTGCATGATGTCTCCAAAGGAAAAGCTCCTTTTCCAAGTACACCATGGGCGTGACAGACCCAGGCCACCTGAGCTCAGAGGGGCCCCTGGCCATTTGCCAATGGCAGGAAAACCAAGAGCTCCCTACCCCACTCCCCCAGCAGCAGGGCCTTGCCTTGGCCTCCAAGCTTATCAGGACAGAGCTGGGCCTCACTCTGGTGCTTCTCCCACTGCCCTGAGGTCTCAAGGATCAGAACAGCTAGCCTAAGATCCAGAATAACACAGTGTGGTAGAGAGAAGAAGCCCCAGGACCCAGTGGCAGCGAGTAGGCACAATGGGTAGCCCCAACTCACCTCAGCCTTATACATGCGGATGAGGCCCTGATTCACTTTGGACCAGGAGGGGACAGCACTGATGTTCCAGAGCTGGTTAGAGTGCTCTGCAAATGGGCCAGTCTTCATCTGAAAGAGAAGAGTCCACAGCTGGAGAAACAGGATCTGCTGGGAGCTCATCCCCACTCCTCTGCAGCAAAGTCTCCCTCCCTCTGTCTTCTCTCAGCTCTCTCCCTCATACACATACACACAAATACATGCTTGGGGAACCAAGCCAGGCATCTGCCTGTGGGGCCCACACACAAACAGGCACATATAAGTGCCAGAGACATTTTCCCCAATGGGAAAATATGTTATCCTTTGTCCATACCCCTGTCACCCCTTTCTGCCACAGCCAAAAAAGGGGCCTGGTTCCTACCACCCAAACCCAGTAGCCACAGGAAAATAAGATCTGCACCCAAGCTCCTGGTATAGCTCCCAACAACTCCCCAGGAGCCTCAGAGTGCCTCTCCAACACAGGGCCTCCTTCCCACTGAGATTAACAGTCCAGTTCATCCCAGCAACGCAGACCCTGTCTCTCTAGGCTACACCTCTCCTGTCCTGGCCTCTCAGGGCACTGGGTCTGTACCTGCCACAGGCAGAGTAGAAGAGCAGAGGAAAGGAAAGGGTCAGTCTGGGGGAGGGACAAAGTAATGTGGCCAAACCCAGGCATCTGACACCCTTTGAACAGTAGGAGAGCAGAGCAGGAGACAGAGGGTCCAGCATGAGACAGGTCCCTGCAGCAAAGTCAGGAGGAAGGTCCATACAGAAAGCAGCCCAGCGGCTCGGCGCCTGTGGCTCAAGAGGCTAAGGTGCCCGCCACATACACCTGAGCTGGCGGGTTTGAATCCAGCCCAGGCCCACCAAACAATGATGGCTGCAACCAAAAAATGGCCAGGCGTTATGGCAGGCGCCTGTAGTCCCAACTACTTGGGAGGCGGAGGCAGGAGAATCGCTTAAGACCGGAGTTGGAGGTTGCTGTGTGCTGTGATGTCACAGCACTCTACCCAGAATGACAGCTTGAGGCTCTGTCTCAAAAAAAAAGAAAGAAAGAAAGAAAGGAGCCCAGCTTGGCCAGGAGGTGGAGAAGGGGTGGGTGGCAGCCACATCAGTGAGAACAGGCAGGAGCAAGGACAGATCCACTGCTGATCCCTCCTCTGGTCAAGGAGTATAATCAGCCAGGAAGGAAAAGAAAAATTCTTCAGCAAGCCCAGTGTTGTTCCCATGACATCAGAAACCACAGCAGTGACAGGGGAGCTGTGCACCTGAGCACCTCCCTCTGATGCCATAAGGCCAGCACATTTGTATTTATTAACCAAGCAGTACACAATCCCCCAAAACCCAACCCCCCCCCCCCCCCAGCTTGCAGGCCGCATTTATACATTTATAGAGGAAACAGGGCTCAGTACCCTGGGCCCCAGGCTGCAGAAGGAAGACTCTGAAAAGCAAAGAAGCTGAGTCTGGCAAGGAAATAGAGACTTGGACCCTGTGTGGGCAGAAGATTCCAGAAGAAGCTGTGCATAGAGGCATGGTGGTGGGGTCTGAGCTGTTCCAGGGAAGAAGGACAGCCTAAAGTGCTCTTCATTTGGGGGCATCATAATCACAAAGGCCTTCGGGAGCCCATGGGCCCCATGGTGAGCTGTGGTTACTGCCTGGTGAACCACTCCTACAGACCTCTTCCTTCTTCAGTAAGAGCAACTCTGACAAAAGCTTTAGGATTTAAGTCATTTTATCCGTGTCACCTCCCTACCCTGACCCGTGTTCCCAAAGAGCCAGTCAATACCCAGATTTAGGAGCCAGAACATCAGGCTCCTCCCTCCTGCCTCAGGCTCACCAGCAGCCAGGCCAGAGTCCTGGGCAAGAGAGCAGGCCAAACCTAGACTGGTCCCTGCATGGCCAGCCTTTCTTGGGACACTCCTTTCACCTGAAATTATCCATGCCTCTATCCTCCAGAGGGACAGGAGACACACACAACCCTCTACAGGGCCCCACTTTTATGGCCCCACAGAAGCAGACTCTGACACTGCCCCCTACTAGGATCATTGGAGCTATGTAACCAGTCTCACTCTCTAGACAAGACCCAGGGAGCAAACCACCCAGGAGGCACCCTGCTGGCTTGTGGGACACCAGCAGCTGCAGGAGCCTGCTCAGCAAAGGCTCAGAGGCCAAGGCAGGCAGAGGGACACTGGGAAACCTGAGACTCTCTCCTGCGCCAGCCTCGCCCACCAGGGGCACAGAACAGATCCCCAGAAGGTCCACTGGCAGAGCCAGGGCCCCCAGCAGTGGAAAGCCCAGGGGTGCTATTTCTCTCGAGGGGCTGCACCTCTGCTCCCCAGGCCTCCAGTGGCCCAAAGTCTACCTAAGTCCTTCAGAAGGAGACTCTAACTCTGGGAAAGGAAAACTAATGAGGGGAAAAAGGAATCTGGGGTGAGAAAACAAAAAAAAATTAGCTCATTCTAGCCACAAAGGGAGAAGAGAAAGAGCGAGAAGGAGCACGCTCACTGCAGTCCGCAGTGACCCCAGGGGAATCGTGTGAGTCAGAGCAGCCATATTGAGCAGGAAATTACTCACAGACGCTGCGTTCCTGCCTCTCCACTCCCCAGAGGATCGGCCTTTTGTAAATGGTTCCTCTGTCAGTAACTGGGGTGGGGGTGGGGGGAGGGAGGCTGGGGGGGATGGGCGGGGAGGGGGAGGCTCTGCACAGCGCCTTCCTGTCAGCTCCTTCCCTTCCAGCTGAAATCTGATCCCTCCCTTCCCCAAACTCCAAATTTAGAAGCCAGATTGAAACTGAAATTCTTTTCCTGCCTGCCCTGGGCTCTTAAAGGCACCAGGGCTGCATTTCCCAACCTGCAGAAGCCCTACAAGTTGGGGCCCCTTGCCCACGATGCCCAGGGCCACTTGGGCAATCTTGGCATGAGCACTCCAGTTCCATTCCCAACTTCTTGGTTCTTTGTTTAAAACACCGATCATGGTGATTTCCAGGTTTCCCTCCTCCCCAACCAAAGAGCTCCACCAGGCCTCTGGGTCCCCAAGCCAGCCAGGCCAGGCCACTCACACCCGACCCGCCACTAGAGACCGAAGGGGTGGATGCTCTGAAGAACTAACACAAGGTGTGCTGCAAGCAGCAACTGCACAGGCCCCGCCCAGCCAGCGGGCCAATGTGGGCCCTGGTCACAGTCAGCTCAGCTCCTAGGCATGTTCCTGCTATGTCCACTGTTTGAAACCACGCCCAACAGCCTAGACCCAAAGTGAAAAGCAGGCCTTGCAGAGAAGGTGAAGAACAGCCAGAGAAACCCTTTACCTGCCCCCTTCTCCCCATTCCTGCCTCTCCCACGATTAAATGGAGGGAGTTCAATGTGCTTTTACTGACACCTAGTGGCTAATGTAGGATTTCCTCTAGCTTGGGAACTGGGTCCCAAACTTTGGACAAGCTTTTGGGATTTTGTACCAGCATTACCAACCAAACAAAAAATACCAGCTTTCCGCATAGATTTAATTCACAAGGCCCTGAGGCTAGCCTGGCCTGCCTCTTAGTTAGAAATTATTGACAGGGACCCAGGGGTCTGGCCAGCCACCAGGGGGAGCCAGAACAGCGGCCCTTTTAACTCCAGCCAGAGCTCAGTGTAGACTGTGTACCCTTTCTTCCCACCCTGCTCCTCCACCTCATCCTGGGGTCTCCCAGGGCTCTGCAGACCCTTGCATCCCACACCAAAGAGAGCAGCACGTGACTGATCTTCAAGGCAGCAAGCCGGGTTGGCCTCAAGTCCTTCTGACCTTGGGCCTGCTACACTGCTGAAGGCAGCAGATCTCGGAGAATGAAGCAGTGGCCACCCAGCCTTCAGTCCCAGCTCCATTTGCTGACTTGGAAAAAAATGTGTCATTCCCCTCTGGCCTCTGGAGTTTGGCAGAAGCCTGAGCTGAATGCTGACCAGGAAGAGCTTAGAGCCAAGGCTGCTTAACCAGGCTCCTTCACCCCTTCAGGGGCTCAGATGGACTACCAAGAGTGCGGCCCCATGGGCAAGCACCCACGGTATGCCACGGGCAACACGAAGGGGAAGGAGAACAAGAGCCCACTCCAGACAGGGAGCCCTCTGGAAGCTGTTAGGGGGAGGAAGGCACCGGGCAGGGAGAAGGAAAAGTCCTAACACCTTCCAGAAGAGAGGCCTGAGAGCAGTGGGTCCCCAGCTTTCCTGGGCAGGCATCTGGAAAGTATGTTTACGTACAGGCTCCTGGTTCTTGACTCCTAAGATTCTGATTCTATAAACTGGGGTGGGGCCTGGGAATGTGCATTTTAACAAATGACTCCCCAGGCAATCTTAAAGAAGCTGTCCAAGGCCCCCTTAGAGTAATCCTGCCTTGGTTAAGACAAGCGCTTCCAGCTACAGAGCTGCCAAGAGGGCTGGTGATCCAGTGACTGCCACCACAGGCCTGCTTGTTTTTACCTGCAGCACTTTACTCAGGCCCATATCCTCAGGCACTGAGAGATGTGTCCCTCCACCAGAAAAGCTATCTACTCCAGATGATAGTTTTATCTCCTCCAGCAGTTTTGGCCCTATGGACCCTAGTCCACGACACTGCCCATCATTTCAGACCTCCTGCATCGGTCCCCACGTCTAGCTGGTAACTGAGTCTTAGTCCTTCGGGTCCAGGATCATGTGGTGCTCAGTAGAAACCACAGGTTTGGCAGGAGAGATCCTGGACAGTCAGAAGCTGGCCGGACACTGCAGGAGAGACCCCTTTTCAATACCGCACTCTGGTGCCAGCCCTGTCATCTTTGAGTAGTAGCTCTGGCTCCTCTGTCCCACTCTAAAGTCACCAGCTTTGTTTGTCTGGGCCTGGAGGTGGCATGGCTTCTCCCTCACCGTTTCCCTCACCTCAGTGATGAACAGGATACACTCTAGGAACATGAAGTCCTCATGGTTCTCGTTCACCGCCTTCTCATCCACAAAGTGTCTGGGCTCCAGGTATGGGTGGTCTGGGAAGAGCAAAGAGCCCTGGGGTTCAGACCCAAGCTCCCACACTGCCTGGGCAGCTCCGCCCAGTACATTCAACCCCACCCACCGGCCACAGTTCTACTGATGGTGCCCTCAACATTTGACCTTGCAGAAGCAATAAATGGCACATGTGTGCATCTGATGTGCTCAGCACCAGATCAGACTCTCTCGAGCTGCATGAGCCTGGATGAATGATTTCAGCCCGCCATGGCTCGGTTTGCTTGTGTGGGCAGTGGAGATAAGACCAGCACCTCCTCCTGGGTTGTTGAGGCCCACATGACCATCACCTTGCCTACAGCACTCAGCATGGTGCCTGGCACAGGTGTTAGTGGTGTCTGGGCTTAGGCTGGCCCCTTCACAGGGCCACTGAGAAGATGGGGCAATATCCCTGGGGCATGCAAAACAATGCCTGGCACAGAGCAAGTCCTCAACAAATGGTGATTTATGAATATTATTTTATAGGCAGTTCATCCTGAATAGAGATGATCAAAATAGAGATGATCACCCCATCCACAGCCTAGAAAACCGTTTCAAGAGTTGGGGGGAGTCACCAGAGCAGGCCCACCTCCCAGCTCTCAGCAGCAGCTCTCTGACAGGCCCCTCTGCACAAAGCTTGGTAATAACAGTGGAGGACGTTGGTCACTGAATCAAAAGAGCCCCTCATTTTCAACATAAAACCCTGCAGCTGCTGCCAGGAGCTGGGGCACATCTCACACCAGTCCATTATGCACCAGGCGAGCGCCCTTGCTCCAGCCTATGTCACTTCCCATTATCTTGGCAGCGCACTGCCTCCGCCTCCCCCAGCCTGCCACACAGCTCTCCAGCAGAAGGTCACCAGCAAACAGCCTCCATCAATAGCCAGTCTAATGCTCTGCTTTCCAAGTTGTCACTGTCTGCCCTGGACAGGAGGAAGGGAAGAAGGAAAAGCAGGAGGGGCTAGGAGAGGGACACAGAATGCAGCCTGCAGGTGCCCCCTGCCCTCAATACCTATCAGCTGTGAGCTGCCCCAGATGAAGGGCAGAAACTGGAAGTCATCCAAGCCCCACACTCCCTGGCTGCCAGCCGGCTCCATCCTGTATGTTTTCTGGAGTTTCCGCATAACTTCAAGGTACCTGCATGGGAGAATGGGGAAAGAAAGGAAAGGCAGCAGAATGTAAAAAGACAGTTTCAAATCTTCTTATCATTTAAGTACCAGGAGGCCAGAAACAACCACTTCAGATCGTAATGGTCCAGATTTCAGTTGAAACCGCCATGCCTAAGTTACAGCTGGTACTCTCCAACTACTGAAGCTTTATTCCCTGCCTCTCACACACACTTGGCCTTCTTTTGGCCCAGGAAAGGGACAAACACTGACTTGGAACCTGGGGTTTAGTGCCATCTACTCCTGATAAGAAGTAAGGCTTTGGGCAGGAGCCTTAACTCCTCCAAGCCCAGCTTGCCCATTGTTAAGTTAATTGGAGTCCAAGCAGCTTCTTTCTGACTACAACCTTCAATTTTATCAGAGCCTGCGCATCAGTCACTGTGGAGCCTTAGACATAACCATTCCTGGGCTCTGCCACAGCCTGCTACACTGGCATTACCAGAGAGAGGCCCGGGAATGGGCATTCTGAGAGCTATTCAGGTGACTCTGACACACACCTGTACTGCCCCACACGTCAGAGCCTGACAGCCTGCATTCAGCTGTGTGACCTCACTATAAAGACCTGACTTCCCTGTACCTCAGTTTCCACATCTATAACATGGAAATAACAGTTGCTACTTCTTAGGGTTGTTCTAAGAATTAAATGAATTCTGTATAAAGCACTTAGAATGAATAGCACCTGGACACAGTAAACAACAGGTAAGCACTAGCAGTCAGTACGAGACACTTCTTTTGCTTGTTTTTACTTGGTGGTGAATTTGAACCTGTCAGACAAAGGAGTCTTGGACCCTCCAAGCACAGCCAGAGCTTGACTAGGACAGGACAAAAGAACTGTGGCTCATAGCACCCCATCCCCAGTCTGAGGAGGAAAGAGATCCCCTCATCCCATCCTCCTGCCCTCCTCTCCCTCACCGATTGAACACCTTGAAGACAATAGCTATTTGGTCATCCACCCGGAGCACCCCAATCTTGCAGAGACAGCAGAGGAAAGCTGCAAAGGCAGCCTCATGCCCTGGGGGAGAAAAGAAGAGTCAAGGTTAATTGTCTTTGGAAAAGACTAGGACTGTTTTTCGCCTCCTGGATGCAAATCACTGCTAAGTGCTCCTCTGAGGAAGGGCTCAACACAGAAATAACAAGCCTCCTCCCATTCCAGAAAGACCTACTAGGCCCTTTCAAGAACTACTACCACTATTATTCTACTCCTAAAAGGCCCAGGCTGCTGACTTCTGAAACAGACATTCACATTGTAGGTTTAACTCACCCAACAATTCTGGTTTTTTGTTTTTTTGTTTTTTTGTTTTGCGGTTTTTGGCCAGAGCTGGGTTTGAACCCGCCGCCTCCAGCATATGGGGCCAGCACCCTACTCCTTTGAGCCACAGGCGCCACCAATTCTGCCCTATTTATTGAGCACCTATTATGTGGGCAGTGACTGTCCATGTCAGACACTGGGGAGATACTAACAAATAAGTCCCTGCCCTCCAAGAGTTCACAACATATCAGGGACAACAGACATTAAATATATAATATCTACTACGATTCTAGCTCTGAAGGAGGACTGAGTTATAAGTGGAGGATATTACAGAGGGACCTTGACATAAGGATTCAAAGTTTCCCCTAAGGAAATTAGAAAGATGAATGATGAATGAGATTTGTTGAGGTGAGGGGGTGAGGGAAGCAAGAAATGCATTCTAGCCAGAAGAAAGCACATGTGCAAAGGCCCTGAGGCAAGAAAAGGCTTCATCTGTTGGAAGAGCACTGAGGGCCAGTGTGTCTAAGGTAGCAAGAGCTGGGAGAATGTGCAATGAGATGAGACTACAGGTCAGACAGGCCACATTAAAGTGCTCCTGGGACTTAAGGAAACTTGGAGCCTTCCTGGTCCTTAAGTGAGACCTTTTGACAGAATCTAAATTTTACATAAAGAATCCTTTCATGCCGGGCGGTGCCTGTGGCTCAAGGAGTAGGGCGCCAGCCCCATGTGCCAGAGATGGCAGGTTCAAACCCAGCCCCAGCCAAAAAACTGCAAAAAATAAAAAAAATTAAAAAAAAAAAAAAAAAAGAAACCTTTCATGCCCAGCACAGTCGCTCACGCCGGTAATCCTAGCACTCTGGGAGGCCAAGGTGGGTGGACTGCCTGAGCTCACAGGTTTGAGACCAGCCTGAGCAAGAGTGAGACCTCACTTGCACTAGACTGTTTATTGCAGCTCAATTTACAATCGCCAAAATGTGGAACAGCCTAAATGCCCACCAACCCAGGAATGGATTAACAAGCTGTGGTATATGTACACCATGGAATACTATTCAGCCATTAAAAAAAAATTGGAGGCTTTACATCCTTTGTATTAACCTGGATGGAAGTGGAAGACATTATTCTTAGTACAGCATCACAAGAATGGAGAAGCATGAATCCTTTGTACTCAATTTTGATATGAGGACAATTAAGGACACAGTGGGAGTGGGGGAAGGGGAGAGCAGAGACAGAAAGAAGGAGGGAGGGGTGGGGAAAGGAAGAGCAGAGAGAGAGAAGGAGGGAGGGGGGTGGGACCTTGTGTGTGCCACACCTTTGGGGAGCAAGACACGATTGTAAGAGGGACTTTACCTAACAAATGCAATCAGTGTAACCTGGTTTCTTGTACCCTTGATGTATCCCCAACAATAAAAAAAATTAGGGAAAAAAAAAAGAGTGAGACCTCATCTCTAAAAATAGCCAGGTGTTGTGGTGGGTACCTACAGTTCCAGCTACTTGGGAGACTAAGGCAAGAGGATCGTTTAAGCCCAAGAGTTTGAGGTTTCTGTGAACTGTGATGCCACAGCACTCTATCGGAGGGTGACAAAGTGAGACTCCGTCTCAAAAAAAAAAAAAAAAAATCCTTTCATTAAAAGGGGAGAAACAGAGAAAGACGAAGCTTTTCTTGCCTCTGTTGATGATTATAGAAGAATAATCTTGAAATCAAGAGGCCACAGGTTTCCCCACCCCTGGCTGACTTTATTCTAGGACCAGTGAGAAGCCAGCCACTGCAGGCTTCTAAGCAGAGTACATGGTCAGACTGCAGAGTCAAAGGTACCCTTAACCTCTTCCTAGTCCTGTCATATAGGAACGGTCAGCACCACAGCACCCACTTGACCAAACTTTGGACTGAATCCCATGGTTCATAGTGTCACAGAAAACATATTTGGAAGGAAGTGCAACTTCCTGTCCTGTTTCTGTAGAATGAAGATCTCCCTTCAGGTCCTAGACAGCCTGTGCGCTCAGTTTCCTTCACCAGCATCAGTTTCCAAATATAATAATATGACCAGTCGGATACAAACAACCATGGCTCAGGGGCTCCTGTGTACCCGGGACCATCACCTCCTGCTGCCCAGCTAGTCTTCTTTCCTCTTGGGTCTTTTCCCTACTGGTTTTAGTCAAAGCCCCACCTGCAAATGTTAAAACACTAGGTAAACCTGTTCCCCAGCAGCAGGGGAAAGCAGAGGACAAAACTTTCCCAGGATCCAGGTCTAAAAAGGCCCTTCTCCAGAGCCTGCCTCTGTGCCCTGGCCACCCACTCCCTCCGTGGTCACCTTCCCCAGACAAGGGGAAGGCTCTGAGACAGAGGACAACCACAGGTCCCTGCTCTGCCTGCCTCAGGGCAGAAAGGAAAGGGGGGCCATTACCAAAGCAGGGATCTCTTTGGACAAACAGGCCACCCCCTGACCTGGAGAGCACTTCCCTTTGAAGGTGCCTGTACACTCCCTCTTGCCAAAGTCTTAAATCAGCTTGGCTGACAGGGCTGAAGGATCCAAAAAGCTCAACAGCATGGAGAATGTGGTTAAGAAACAAGGGGAGTCAGGCAGAGGGTATGCCATGATACTAGAAAGGCTACCAAAAAAGCTCCTTCATTTCTCAAAGCTTCTGTAAGCAGTTGCCTTGACATATAATAAGTGCTCAATAAATGATTATTTTGGTGATGATGAAGAGCTTACATAGGCCATTTGTACAAAGAACAGAAATCAGCTCTGCGCAAACAAGGTCCATGGGTATGGCATCAGCCCCCCCTGGTGGACACACTGGAGCTGCAAAGTCAGGCCTCCCAACACTACTGCCTCCCACCCACTCCCCCCTACAACCACCCCACACCCCAGCTGGCCCCAACAGGCTGCAAGGGCTTGGCAAACTCTTACTTACTCAGAGAGCCGCAAGGCCACCCAGAGCACAAGTAAAGCAGTGAAGACAAATGAGTGCAAAGCCCTGCACCCAGCACCTACCTGTGCCATAGTCAATACGGGTGGAGTTCCCCACTGACTCCTTTAGGTAAACAGCCACCTCAGGCACAGCAGCTGCCAGATGGGTGGGGACCACAGTGGCCACCAAGTTCTCTGCTTCCTGATAACACAACAGACACAAAGTGGTGGCAGCAGGGGGGCAGGAGCCCAGGAGCCACATCGGGCTGGGGCCCCAGGCTGCCATGCTAGGCCAGCCTGGTTCCCTGTTCTGACTGGCCCCAGAAGGAAGAAGAGAAATGGAATTTATTCTCACACAACTGGAAGAACTACCCCAGGGTGGCTGATCCCCTGCTGACCCTTTCTCCAAGATCTGAGGGCAACACACGGGAGGAATCTGAAAAGGAGCCATTCAACTCTCCCATCTAGTAACTCACTGGAGCCCCATGGACACTCCAGGAAGTCAGTGCTATGGTCCCCAAAGGAGCCATTTTCCTTCACACTACAGGGCAGCAAGAGTTTGTGCCATCTGTCAACCGAAAGACACACACAAGAATGTTCACAGCAGCATTGTTTATAGCAGCCAAAACAAGGAAATAAAACTGAAATGCCTGTCTGCAGTGGAATAAATTGGTATATTCGTACAATGAAATACTACACAGCAAGGAAAAGGGTCTGCCACTACACGACAATGTGGGTAAATCGCAGACAGAACACTGAGCAAAAAAAGTTAGACATTTATATGAAGATGAAAAAACAGGCAAAAGGGCTCGGCACCCATAGGACAGTAGTTACAGCACCAGCCACATACACTGAGGCTGGTGGGTTCAAACCCAGCCCAGGTCAGTCTAAACAACAATGACAACTGGGCAGTGCCTGTGGCTCAGTGAGTAGGGCGCTAGCCCCATATACTGAGGATGGCGGGTTCAAACCCGGCCCCAGCCAAACTGCAACAAAAAAAATAGCCAGGTATTGTGGTGGACGCCTGTAGTCCCAGCTACTCAGGAGGCTGAGGCAAGACAATCGCCTAGCACTTTCTTATTCCAGTGAGGCCATCGGGGACTGGCCCCGCCGTCATCTCCCTGAAGGCCACGTCTGGTCTGCGTACTTGGGCTTATTTGCTCTGCCTCTGAGGGAGACATAGTAACGCAATGGCAAGGATCCTCTCCTGGGGGGCAGGTAGGAGCTTGTGGAGCTTGGTGGGTATTCCTGGATTATTCCGTGTAAGGCTCACACTCCCACCTCCCAAAGTGGTTGATCATTGGAATGAGAAAAGGGCCATGTTTGGGGTATATGACAACATTGGGATCCTGGGAAACTTTGAAAAGCACCCCAAAGAACTGATCAGGGTCCCCAGATGGCTTCGAGGTTGGAAAGGAAATGAATTGCAAAGTTGTATTCAAAAGAAGAATATGGTTGGAAATAGAATATTCTTGGATGACCTGCACAACCTTAATAAATGCATCAGATATCTCTACAAACACTTTAACCGATATGGGAAGTACCCGTAGAGAGAGCTGGAAACTGGGAAGGAGGCCCAGCTGTTTCCCTGGAGAAGTGGAACAGTACTTTTCCCTATGAGGAAAGGGCTTTGTATGTACTCTGTAATAAAATGGGGTTTCTTTGGACAAAAAAAAAAAGAATCGCCTAAGCCCAAGAGCTAGAGGTTGCTGTGAGCTGTGACACCACAATACTCTACTGAGAGTGACCAAGTGAGACTCTGTCTCTAACAACAACAACAACAACAACAACAACAAAACAATGACAACTGCAACAAAAAATAAATGGGCATCAAGGCAAGTACCCATAGTCCCAGCTAACTGGGAGGCTGAGGCAAGAGAATCACTTAAGCCTAAAGAATTTAAGGTTGCTGTGAGCTGTGACTCCACAGCACTCTACTGAGGGTGACACAGTGAGACTCTGTCTCAAAAAAAAAAAAAAAAAAAAACAGGCAAAAAATCAATCTGTAAGATAGAAATCAGACGAATCTGAGGATATCAATTTATCAATTGGGAGGGGGCACAAGACCCCTGCTGGAGTGCTGGAATTTTCTAAAGCTTGACACAGGTGGTGAGTATGTAGGGAAAAAAACATGTAAAGACCCATCAAGCTGTATAGCTATGATTTATCAGCTTTCTTTTAAGTTATAACTTTTTTTTCTTTTGAGACAGCCCTACCCTATGCCCTGAGCAGAGTGCAGTGGCATCATAGCTCACCGCAACCTCAGACTTGGGCTGTGGGCATCCTGCCATCTCAGCCTCCAGAAGACGCTGGCATTATAGGTGCTCACGGCAGTGCCCAGCTGCATGCGTGCGTCTTTTCTTTCTTTCTTTCCTTCTTTCCTTCTTTCTTTCCTTCCTTTCCTTCCTTTCCTTCCTTTCCTTCCTTCCTTCCTTTCCTTCCTTCCTTCCTTCCTTTCCTTCTTTCTTTCCTTCTTTCTTTCTTTCCTCCCTTTCTTTCCTTCCTCCCTCCCCTCCCCTCCCCTCCCCTTTCTTTCTTTTTTTAATAAGTTGGGTCTGACTCTCACTCAGACAAGTCTCAAACTCCTCAGCTTAAGCAATTCTCCCACCTCAGTCTCTCACAATGCTGGGATTACAGGCATGAGCCACTGCGCTCATCTAACTTATAACTTAATAAAAATCCTTTTAAAAAACAAGACTATGGCTTGCACCTCTGGCTCAAGCGGCCAAGGTGCCAGGCATATACACCTGAGCTGGTGGGTTCGAATCCAGCCCAGGCCCACCAAACAACAATGATAGCTGCAACCAAAAACTAGCCAGGAGCTGTGGCAGGTGCCTGTGGTCCCAGCTACTTGGGAAGCGGAGGGAGGAGAATTGCTTAAGCCTAGGAGTTCGAGGTTGCTGTGAGCTGTGATGCCATAGCACTCTACCCAGGGCAACAGCTTAAGGCTCTGTCTCAAAAAAAAAAAAAAAAAAAAAAGGGCTTGGTGTCCGTAGCACAGTGGTTATGGCGCCAGCCATATACACCAAGGCTGGCACGTTCGAACCCAGTCTGGGCCAGCTAAACAACAATGACAACTGCAACAAAAAATAGCCAGGCTTTGTGGCGGGCACCTGTAGTCCTAGCTACTTGGGAGGCTGAAGAGAGAATCGCTTAAACCCAAGAGTCTGAGGTTGCTGTGGCACTCTACCAAGGGCTACATAATGAGACACTGTCTCAAAAAAAAAAAAAAAAAAAAAAAAAAAACAAGACTACGTGCCATCTTAGACTCCAGAGGCAGCCCCTGGCTTCTCTTAGGACAGCACTTTGCTGGTCCTGGAGATTCTCTTCTGCTCTCTGTGAAAACACTCTGCCAGAGAAATTAGGACCCAAGTTTCCCTAAGCTCAGCTTTCGACAACTGACGATTTTCCAGCCCCTTCCCAGACCTATAGACTCTGCCTTTCTAAGGATGGGGCCTAAGATCCTGCATTTTTGTTTTCTGTTTGCTTCGACAGGTAATGCCTTCATAATATTCAAAACTAAAAACATTATCGCAGGGATGCATTGAGAAGCCTCATTCCATCCCACTCTCCTCTGTCTGCAAAAAGAAACTACAGCTTTGTAAGCCTCTTGTATGTTCTTCCAGGGTGTTTCTTTATGAAAATATGGGCAGTATGAACATATATTTTTCTTCTCTCTTACCAAAAAGTAACTTACAAGCACAACCTTACACCTGACTCTTCTTTAACCTAACCGTAAGTTACGGTCCCTTCCACTGAGTTTCCTAGACAGCTTCCTTACCCTTTTTATAGCTGCATAGTACTCCATGTTGCGAACAGACTAGTTTAATTGATCCCCTACATATGAATAATTGGGATATTTCCAATCTGTTGCTAATACAAACAATGACTTAATAAACAGCCTTGTGCAAAGGACTATATATCCACGGTAGTAATTCCCAAAAGATGGCTAGGACAGAGGGTCAATGCATTTGGAACTGCCATTTTAACCCTCCTGTGATTCTGTCTGAAAGATCTAAACAATGCATGCCCTTCCTCATCTGCTACAAAATCACTCTCCCACCAGCCTAGCCCCCAGCCCTGTCCTGTGACAGTCTCACCTCATCGAGTTTGGCATACCAGGTCCTATAGGCTTTATTTCCAAATCGAGAGGGCTGGTCCACTGGAGGAGTCTCATCAATCCACCTGTCCAGAGTGTTGAGAAGGGCAACCAGTTTCTCAATGGCCTATGGAGGCAAAACAGAGAGGACCAAGCCACAGTGACTAATGGCCCCAGGCTAGAGCCATCAAGGGGAAATTCCACTTGCTTGTCAACAACATCCCTCAGCATGGTACTAACCAGCCATTCCCCTTGCTGTCCGCCTTTCTTCCTCATTGTCCTGAATACAAAGGAGTCTCAGGGGTGCACAATGAGCTTTGCAAAGAGGGAAGAACACTACGCTGACAGGGGTGGCTGCAGCTCCTGGTTTCTACAGCCAGCCCACCTGGGAGGAGCTAATGGATAAACACAAACTTTTTGTTGTTTTCTGAGACAGTCTCACTTTGTCGCCCTCAGTGAAGTGTCATGGTGTCACAGCTCACAGCAACCTCAAACTCTTGGGCTCAAGAGATTCTGTTGCCTCAGCCTCCCAAGTAGCTGGGACTACAGGCATGAGACACACCTGGTTAGTTTTTTTCTATTTTTAGTAGAGATGGGTCTCACTCTTGCTCAGGCTGATCTCAAACTCCTAAGCTCAAGCAATCCACTCGCTTTGGCTTCCTAGAGTGCTAGGATTACAGGTATGAGCCACTGTACCCAGCCTATTAGAAACAGAATCTCTGTCACCCGGCTGGAGTGCAGTGGCAGCCTTAAACTACTGGGCTCAAGCCTCCCAAGTAGCTGGGACTGGCTTTGAGGTCTTTTGTTGAATACACAGTATCTACTCATCATGGAGCATAAAAATGTAAAAGGAAGAAAAAATGAAAATGACCACCAATCCAGTCACCCTGAAATAAAGACTATCAACATTTTAATGTACCCTTCTGTTTTGCCTTTTTATAGTGTTTTCTACTATTTAGTATGATTTGGAAGGCAGATATCTAAAATTCCATTTAGGCCAGGCGAGGTGGCTCATGCCTGTAATTCTAGCACACTGGGAGGCCAAGGCAGGTAGACTGCCTAAGTTCATAGGTTCGAGACCAGCCTGAGCCAGAGCAAGACCTCATCTCTAAAAATAGCCAAGTGCTATGGGGGGCACCTATAGTACCAGCTTCTTGGGAGGCTGAGGCAACAGAATTGCTTGAGCCCAAGAGTTTGAGGTTGCTGTGAGCTATGATGCCACAGCACTCTACCAAGGGTGACAATGTGAGACTCTGTCTCAAAAAATAAAATAAAATAGAATACCGTTGAGTTGCTGGGAGATCTTAGGAAAGTGACCTTAATTCTCTAAGCCTCAGTCTCTTCATCTCCAAATGGGGCTGGTGATAAATATCTCCTGAGGAGCACAGTGCTGGCATAGGCCACTGGTATAAAGGTATATACACGAATGCTTTCAACAACAGATCACAAGACACATTCTGTTTTGTAACCTGCTCCTTTTTCTCATGAACCTCATTCCACATCAACATGTCAACCTAAGTTTTTAACAGTCTTTACTAAGTGAATAATATTTCCTTGTACCAATGTATCAATTTATTTAGCTAACATCTCACTGTTAAATGTTTGGGCTATTTTCAATTGTTTCACTATCATAAACAACAGCACTATGGTAAATGATCTTGCAACTCAACTTTTGTGGAAATGCTGAATCATCACGTGTATGGCTCTATAGGGCCCATCTCCCTACACCTTTCCCACAGGAACCAAAGAGTGGAATTGGAGTCACAGGTGTGGGCAGCATTGGCAGACAAAATATTATTCAATGAGGAAAGTGAGTGAGACTATCCGTCCAAACCAAAGATCTGTGAGAGCGGCTGGACTACAGGGTATTCCTTCCAGGTATGGCCCTTGGAAATAGGACAGCACTAGGGCTGGTGGAAACACCATGCAGAAGACATTCAAGTCAGGTAGCCCTCAGAAGAGGGTCCTGCCAGAAAGTGGATCTTGCCTGTTTCTATAAAGAGAAACCTCCAGGAAATCCTGACACTTGGGAGGAACTAGCAAAGTGATGCCCACATGAGAAGTGACTGGGAGAGCAAGGCACATAAGGCCTGCCATGATGTGCAGAGACACTGCTGAGAGCTGGGTGTGCATGGGGGACAGGGATGAGGAGGAGGCAGACTTGAGCCCCACCCCACCCCCCAGCTCCAGGAAGCCAAATCGCTTTGCAGTCCATATAAATAGTGTGCCCTGGCAGTGTACAACATGACAATGGCCTTGACCACTATTCTCTCTCACCTCTCCTTTACCTATGCTTAGGGCATGGGAGGATAGAAAAAATTACCTATTAAGAGGAGAGATTTCCCTTTACACCTGGTTGAGGCAGAGATGTGACATAAAGCTGCAGTGCTGAAATGTGACAGAGTGCTGCCAGAGCCTGGCTTTGTGAAGAACTAGGTCACCAGGGAACAGCTGATAAGCACAGGCCAAACCTGACCCCATGCGGCAATGAGGGCTTATGATGGATGGCATGGTAATCTTGGCCCTAGAAAGCACTAGCCAAGCCCAGATTCCCTGGGGATCTCAGTCTTAGGCCAGCCCCTGAAGGGGACAGAGAAGGCAGTTCTGAAGGCCACCACAGCTAGGCCCCAGCTGCTAGCTCAATGAATAATTAAAAGATTCCCAGCTCCTCTTTCTGGAGAGGACTTTTTTAATTAATGCAAGGGACTGCCTCTATTGTTTGGGGAGTAGAGAGAGAAGGGCTGGAGGGGGTGGGAACTGTGGGCTGTAACCCCTTTGAGGCAAAAAAATAACTTAAACTACCCTCTCTTCTCCCTGGACCAGGATTTTTGGATTTCAGGGACCAGTAAAATCTTCCCTAAAATGTCATCAATTTTTTATTTTGCCCCCTTAGTATGTTAAAAAAAAAAAAAAAAATCAAACAAAAAACAAACTTCCTATCTACTATCACCTTTATTTTACAAAACTCAAAAATCTTAATCCTCAAAGGATAGGGAAGGTACAATCTCAAAACAAAAAAACTTTCTAAACTTAGGCCTTGGCTTGGCATCCATAGCTCAGTGGTTAGGGAGCCAGCCATGTACACAGGGGCTGGCGGGTTCGAACCCAGCCTGGGCCTGCTAAAGCAACAATGGCGACTACAAAAAAAAAATAGCCGGGCGTTATGGTAGGTGCCTGTAGTCAGCTACTTAGGAGGCTGAGGCAGGAGAATCACTTGGGCCCAGTAATTTGAGGTTGCTGTGAGCTGTGATGCCATATCACTCTACCGAGGACAACATACTAAGACTCTGTCTCAAAAAATAAATAAATAAAATATAATAAAATAAAATAAAATAAAAATAAAAAAATAAGCTTAGGCCTAGGCAAGCTCACTACATCACCCTGGCTGTACTCTCTGCTCTGGACACTATGGAAGCTCAGGCAGCTATGCCAAGTAGGCAAAGAGCCCCTGAGTGTGACCCCCACATACTCTGAGCCACATCTGCTGCTGCCCCTCCCAGCTGTGGGCAGAGTTGGGAGACCTCTAGAGACCAAATCAGCCATCTCTGCCTACCAAGTGAGGCAGACCACTGTTCTGGCGCTAGGGTGAACCCCAGTTCAGAAAGCAACAATGCTATGGAAAATGAGAACTGAATAATACCTAATGAGAACAATAGTTAATAATAAAGGTATCTAGCATGTGTTGGTGCTGTACAAAAACACCCACATGTAAGATGTCAGTGAATCCTCCCCTGGACCACAAATAGGTCTATTGACTCTTACCAATCTACAGATGAGGAAATAGTCAGAAATGACAAGGTCACTAGTTTGGAAGCAATAAGTTACCCAAATTCAGTCAGCCTGACTCCAGCTAACACAATACCTGGCTGATGTGACGTCTACCATCAAAGCCTCAGGGGCAATTAAGGAACCTGAAAGGGATTTGGCAGCTAGGGATTTGCTAGGGTAATTACAACATCCCCCTTTAATTAACGCTCCCCCTCAACACTCCTGGTCACTGAGCACAGCTGAGCATCCCTCCCCACAGGCTCAGGGAAGAGCCTCTCCACCCCCAGCCATCCTGTATCCAGAGCCATAGTTCCAGAGCATTGTGTGCACCCAAAAGAAACTCAAAAGCCACTGGTGGGCTAGGTCCCAAGCCTATCCCCTGTATAGGCCTGACTTCCCTCAAGTGAAGAGAACAGGACCTTGGCCACTCAGCAGTCAGATAAGGCCCAACAACACGCAGCTCCACTTGGGGCCAGGTATGAGGGCAAAGGGGACAATGTTAGGTTCAAGAAAGGTAGAGAAATTGGGTCAACCAGGGCAGAGCCAGATCTTTCCCAATCAGCCCCAGGCTGTGTCTAGGCAACTGGCTGGACCAAGGCACTGAGAGAGGCTGGTCAGGCCTGGTGTCTATGATAAGAGGCTCAAGGTGGCTCTGGGCCAACTGGGACATGAACACAAGAGGCCACTGGAGGCCTGGGCCCTAGCCCTAGAAGATGGCAACCCCAGCAAAAGCAAATAGCCTGCAAGACCACACCTTCTGCTGGGAATCTGCCTCCCCACAGCTCTTGTCCTCCTGATACTAAGTCTTTCTCTGAAATGACATCCAAAAGGCACATCTCAGACAGTATGAACCCAAAGGCAAAGAAATGCGTGTGCCTTTTTAAAAATTTTTTTTAGAGACAGAGTCTCACTCTATCACCCTTGGTAGAGTGCCATGGCGTCACAGCTCACAGCAACCTCCAACTCCTGGGCTTAGGCGATTCTCTTGCCTCTGTCTCTCAAGTAGCTGGGACTACAGGTGCCTGCCACAACACCCAGCTATTTTTTGTTGCAGTTTGACCGGGGCCAGGACTGAACCTGCCATCCTTGGTCTATGGGGCCGGCACCCTACACACAGAGCCACAGGCGCCACCCTGAAAAGGTTGCCTTTTGACTCAGCATTTCCACTTCTGAAAATGAATCCTTAGGAAACATATCTAGGTGCAGGGATGTTCAGGGCAGCAGTGTTTAGGGATACAACCTAAAGTGTCAGGTCAGGGGTTATTTCAATAAATGAGGGCACACTGCACCGAGACAGTCATTTACACTGTAGGGAAAGAGCCACTCAAGACTTCTCAGGGTGTGCGCTGTCAGTCAGGCTGCCCCAGATGTTTGATATGGGGGAAAACGTAGCAGAGGTCAGCTTTCCTGTTAACATTATACATGTTTCTATTAGAGAGCTCTCCAGTGAGCAAATTTACTTCTTTTGTAATCTTTTTTAATTTCAATGGCTGTAGAAAAACACCAGTTAGCAAAAATGCAGGCTATAAAACAACATAGTTCCTTTGATCCCAATTCTGTAACTATCCGTCTATTCAGTGGGTAGAGCACCAGCCCCATATACTGAGGGTGGCGGGTTTGAACCTGGCCCCAGCCAAACTGCAACAAAAAAACAGCCAAGCGTTGGGCAGTGCCTGTGGCTCAAGGAGTAGGGCACCGGCCCCATATGCAGAGGATAGTGGGTTCAAACCCAGCCCCGACCAAAAAACTGCACAAAAAAAAAAAATAGCCAGGTATTGTGGCAGGCATCTGTAGTCCCAGCTACTCAGGAGGCTGAGGCAAAAGAATCGCCTAAGCCAAGGAGTTGGAGGTTGCTGTGAGCTGTGATGCCACAGCACTCTACCAAGGGTAACAAAGTAAGACTCTGTCTCTAAAAAAAAAGAGAGAGAGAGAAATAATAGACACCAAAATACAAAATGCATGTGTGTCTGAGTGATCTTATTTTCTGCACTGGCCTGGTGGCGGGCACTGAGCCCATATGACTCTCTGGAGCTATTTGGGGAAGGCAGCTGCAGCAGGCTCCTCCTGTGCCTACCTCAGAGACTCTGTACTCGAAGGTCAGCTTCTTCCCCTTCACGCCTTCATTGAGGGTGAGGATGAATCCGATGTAGTCAGCGTATGCCTACCAAACAGAGGGGACAGTGAGGATGGGGAGAGAGGGGCAGACCCCCTACACAACCCCTAGCTCCACCCACTTACCAGAGACCTGCCTCTGGCTCCAACTCATTAGCAAGATAAGTACAAAGATAATGTCAACACCCCACCCTTACTCGCCAAAAAAGCTGGCAAGCCAGTCACCACAGTTAACACCCTGACCTCCAACAAGTGTTCCGTGCTGCTACTGCTGCCAGCAGTTTCTTTACCCAATCCCATGAGGTAGACACTATTGCTGTCTGCATTTTACAGATGAGAAAACCAAGAGAATTGAGTTACTACCCAAGGTCCTCCAAAGACTAAGATCTCATTAGACATGGAGCTAAGGTCCAGCAAGCCGAACCCCAAAGCTGAATGGCTAAAAGCATGCCACCATGCCAATATAACCAGGAGGACTTCAAGGAATATCATCAAGGGCCCTCCCCCAGTAATCTTCCAGATGTCTTTCCCACCAAAGACCCACCAGGTTGTCTGACTATAGGATGGGTGCCTGCTCCCAGGAGAAGAGCTATTTTCTGCCCACAGGGAGGTCTCCCAGCACACCTATCCCCAGGTGTCAATTGGACACGCCATTCTCTGCTAGGCTGTAGTTACACGTGGCACAGGGATAAGAAAGCACTGATGTGCAGGCCCCTGAAGATCCAGTTGCTGAGAGCAAGTGATTCCTGTTCACTCTTCTTTTCCATTCCTTTTCCCTCCCATTCTCTGCCTTCTGCTTTATCCAACCAATATGGATGCTGGGATGTCCACAACAATCCCTAAGACAAGCCCTGAGAACCAACCACTTAATAACTAGAAGGGAACATTCCTCTACCAGGATCCTCCTGCCAGCCCATGGTATGACACCCAACAGCCCAAGTGGGTTATTGAGAGCACCCCTTCCAGTCCAGGGCAAGTCTGAGCCCTTGTCCTATCTGTAGCCAGTGTTCACAATCATTCCCATCTGCAAAGTACACCGGAATACACAGATAGAAAGCAGCAAGGAGAAGGGAATATCTAACAATATCTGGAGACATTTTAGGTTGTGACAGCTGGGGGACAGGATATTATGGGTACCCAGTATGTAGAAACCAGGGACGTTACTAAGCACCATACAATGCATATAAAAGCCCCTACCACCAAGAACGACCCACCCCAAAACTGTCTACAGTGCTGCGGTTGGGAAACCCCGAGGTAAAGCAACCAAGAGGAGGAGAGGACTCAGACCAGGCCCTTGAGCAGGTGGAGGACTGAGCTGTCACTAAGCTAAAGGGACTCTTTATCCTAGTGAAAACATGATAACCATCTCCAAATATGTAGAGGGCAGGCTTGTGAAAGAGGAACCAGACAGGGTTGGATGGCCTCAAACCCCAGTGAGGAAAAGGCCTAGAAGCTGAAGCAATGTAAGCACAGCAGACTCCTCACGGAGAACCTGCCAGCCGTCTGTACAAGCGCTACCCTCTAGCCCTGAGGGGTAGGTGCCTGACAGAAACTGGGCCCAAAGCCTTCCCTGAGAATTTGAAATTGACTTTCTTTTTCTCAGTCTGTCTTTCCATAGCCTATATTTGAAACATGGGAGGTACAGCTGCTCTCTTTTGCCAACCATTTGGGCTGAGCAGCATTTTCAGGTCAAGTCTCATTCATGGCCAAGGGTCACATGAGATAACCTATTTCCCCCTAGACACACTGGCTCCCACTCTTGCTGTTACTTGCAGCCAAGAATCAAAGTGACCCACTCTACCATTGAGAACACTTGCTTCAGTCAACAGAGTAACATTCAAGAGGCAGTGGTTTATGAAATACCAGCAGCAGAACTCTTCAGGGTTACCCTGGTGCTGGTCCTGAGACCTTCTGTATAAATCATTCTGGAAGGAACACTCAACTTCCCTAGCTCACTCCCTAGCTTCTGACAGCTCAGGTTGTAAGGGCAAGACAGCCCCAGTCATGCCCAGAAGACTACTGTCTTTGAAAAAGCCCATGTTTCTCACCCTTGTTCAGACCCAACAGTGCAGACATCACTGGTACCTGAGAACGCTTCCATTTGCCCATGTCTGGAACTGTATGGATCTCCTTTTTTGGAATGATGAAATTCTGAGTGGTTGAAGGGATCTCCTCCAAAGAATCTTAACAAAGAAAATGAAAAATCAAATCAGTAAATGGAATATTCCCCATAACATATTCACTCTCTCTCTCTCAAATCAAGATTCTAAAACCTCAGCCCTCGCATAAACCAGACATACTAAACCTACTGGTCTCCTACCTTTCCTCACCCTGCATGGAAGACAGGCTAGGGCAGTAATGACAATCTCTTCAATAACCATGTCCTCCCTTCCCACTCTCCACTCAAGCAGTATGGTTAGAAAAATAAAGCCAAAGTGACATTTTAGACACACACAGCCCATTGAAAGAAGAAAAAAAATACAAATTGCAACAAACACTTGAGCAAAAACCTAACCTCCAGCAAAGACATGTAAATTATGAGATATGTATATAAATATATATATCTTTTCCCAATAAGGTTGGCAGATTAAAGATAACTGGCATTAGTTCTGGGAAAGGAAAACAGGACCCCTCCTGGTACCTGCTAAGGAGGCAACTCAGCACTGATTGCCTGCTGAAATAAAAATTGCACATAGCCCACAAGGCAACACTTCTGCTCACTTCATACATGCTCAAAGAAACAGTCAGAGGGAAAAAAAATTAGAAACAACCTAAATATCAACTGATAAAATGATGAGTAAATAATGATATGCCCCTATAATGGAATATTATGGGCTTTTTATTTTATTTATTTATTTTTTGAGACAGAGTCTCACTCTGTCACTCTGGAGAGAGTGCTGTGGCTTCATCATAGTTCATAGCAACCTCAAACTCCTGGGCTAAAGAGATCCTCCTGCCTCAGTCTCCCAAGTAGCTGGGGATTACAGGCGCCTGACACAGCCCTTGGCTAGTTTTTCTGTTTTTAGTAGAGACAAGTTCTCACTTTAGCTCAGGCTGATCTCAAACTCCTAAACTCAAGCAATCCACCTGCCTCCTTGAGTGCAGGCGTGAACAACCATGCCCGGCTTTAATATGGGCTTTTTAAAAGAATAGAATCTATATTGCTGACATAGAAAAGACAGCCTAGGGTGGGACCTTGGTGTGTGCCACACCTTTTGGGGGCAAGACATGATTGTAAGGACTTTACCTAACAAATTCAAT
>CAUYPK010019912.1:0-10871 GCA_963574355.1 Loris lydekkerianus
AAAAGAGCAGAGAAGAATTACTTAGATTTTTTTTTTTTTTGGGGGGGGGGAGAGCCATAGTCTCACTTTTTCACCCTGGGATTGAGTCCTGTAGTTTTAGAGCTCACAGCAAACTAAAAAAAAGATATTGTGTAAGCCATAAAAAAAAAAAAAAAAAAAAAAAGCCAAAAAAAATAGCCCTTATCTGGTACAAGATAAATTCTACCAATAATTTACCACAAGTAAAAAACTTAAATTTTTTAAAAAAATTAGTGGCATTCATACAAAGTAAAAATGGTTAAGCCAAATTCTAAAAATATCCAATGCACTTTTAGTGAGTTATTTTACATAAAATATTTTCACGGGCGGTGCCTGTGGCTCAGTGAGTAGGGCACCCGCCCCATGTACCAAGGGTGGTGGGTTCAAATCCGGCCCCAGCCAAACTGCAACAGGAGTTGGAGGTTGCTGTGAGCTGTGATGTCACAGTACTCTACCCAGGGGAACCAAGTGAGACACTGTCTCTAAAAAAAAAAAAAAAAAAAATTTCCCACCTATTTGTAAGAAAATGTTTTATTACCTTCATCTTGATCTTATTATATAGTTCTTTTTTTTTTTTTTTTTTTTTTAGAAACAAGAGTCTCACTCTGTCAGTTGGTAAAGTGCCACAGTGTCATAGCTCACAGCCACCTCAAACTACTGGGCTCAAGTAATCCTCTTACCTCAACCTCAAGAGTAGCTGGGACTACAGGGACCTGCCACAACACCCAGCTAATCTTTTCTATTTTTAATAGAGTCAGGGTCTCACTCTTGCTCAAGCTGGTCTCCGAACTCCTGAGCTCAAGCAATACACCGCCTTGGCCTCTCAAGAGTGCTGGGATTGCTTACAGGCATGAGCCACCAAGCCTGACCGATTAGCATATATTTCTAATTCCCTCTTCTACACTAAGGAAAAACAAAAAAAATTTTTTTGAGGCAGAGTCTCACTTTGTCAGCCTCAGTAGAATGCCTTGGCATTACAGCTCACAGCAACCTCAAACTCTTGGGCTCAAGTGATCCTCTTGTCTCAGCCTACCAAGTAGCTGGGACTGTAGGCACCAGCCACAATGCCTGGCTATTTTTAGAGAGACAAGGTCTCACTTTGGCTCAGGCTGGTCTCGAACCTGTTGAGCTCAGCCAATCCACCCACCTTGGCCTCCCAGAGTGCTAGTATTACAGGTGTGAGCCACTTCGCCTGGCCCAAAGAAAAATTTTTTAAAGTATGAGCCTGAGATTCTTAGAAGAAAACAAACTCTGCTTTGCAAAGAAATTTCACTTACTATTTGGACTACCTGGAAAGAGGAAGTTTATTTATTGTACAAAGTAGGTTCAGAAATCTTCCATAAACATTTTATAGAATTTCTAGTATTAGTAAACTCCAGCAGTATAATTTAGTGACTGACTGAATAGGTAAACTACCAGAGGGCGCTCTTTCCATTTTCTCACAAGGGAAGACTACCTACCATTCATAGAGAAAAACAATACCATAGTAGACACTAAGATACAGATTTGTTAACGATGAAATCTCAGGCTCAGCGCCCATAGCACAGTGGTTCTGGCACCAGCCACATACACCAAGGCTGGCGGGTTCCAGCTAAACAGTAATGACAATTGTAATAAAAATAGCTGGGCATTGTGGTGGGCACCTATAGTCCCAGCTACTTGGGAGGATGAAGCAAGAGAATCGCTTAAGCCTAAGAGTTTGAGGTTGCTGTGAGCTGTGACATCACTGCATTCTACTGGAGTGACATAGTTAGACTCTGTCTCCAAAAAAAAAAAAAAAAAAAAAAGGAAATATCAGCTAACTGAACTTCAGAAAATGCTAATGTTTGTTTTTAAATGAGAAAGGCACATTTTTCTTTAGGAAATAGGACATGGACTATTCCTTATTTGGGTCAAGGATAAATTGCACCATGGCTTTTGAAAATGACCATAGAAAACCTCCAAGTGGGGCAGCACCGGTGGCTCAATGGGCACAGCACAGTACCCTTATACCAAGGGTGGCGGGTTCAAACCCAGCCCCTGCCAAACTGCAAAAAAAAAAAAAAAGCCAGGCACTGGGGCAGGCACCTGTAGTCCCTGCTACTCAGGAGGCTGACACAAGGGAATCACCTAAGCCCAGAAGTTGGAGGTTGCTGTGAGCAGTGTGACGCCACGGCATTCTACCAAGGGCGATAAAAGTGAAACTCTGTCTCTACAAAAAAAAGAAATAAAGAAAAAAAAAAGGAAAGCATCCAAGTGAAAATAACCCAAAAAGTTTGTAAAAGAAAAGACTAGGGCCTAGCCAGTGACTCAAACTATAATCCTAATACTTTGGGAGGTGGAGGCAGAGGCAGGAGGATCACTTGAGGCCAGGAGTTCTAGATCAGCTGGAGCAAGAACCTATCTTAAAAATTAGAAAAATTAGCTGGGTGTGGTGGTGCATGTCTATAGTCTCAGCTACTCCAGAGAATCCCTTGAACCCAGGAGTTTGAGGTTGCAGTGACCTATGATCTAGCCCAGCAAGAGTGAGACTTTGTCTCAAAAAAAAAAAAAAAGGAATAAGATCACTAAAGCTACATTGAGTAAACTTTTATTGTAAGTAAAAATGATTAACAAGAGGTTTCAATCTCATTCCAAAAAGCTTAAAAGAAAGCAAAGCTATGGAAATTTACATGTAATATATACCTCAGTTCTGTCATTCAACAATACAAAATAGACTCCTTTATTTAGGGCTTTACTCCAATATACATACCTTATAGTAACTTTTGGGTGTTCTGGAGTTAGAAATCGGGCCATGTTTAATCACTAAACTCCCTTATTTCACAAAGAGGCAAGCTGAGAAAGAGGATCCTTATGCACAAAGTAGCCATGACATTAAAATTTTCAATTTAAGCATAATACTGGGGGTTTTTTATTTCATTTGGTCTTTATCTGATATATTTTTATTTTATTTATTTTTTCCTTTTTTTATTAAGTTATATATACATAGATCATGAATACATTTATGCCTTTGTGGAATTCAATGTGTTGATTATTTATAATACTGGTTTTAAGTATTTTGTTTCCAGGTACATATAATTTGGTATGGCATTTTTTTTATTTTAAAATTTGCTATTTAGAATTTTAACCTGCCAAATTACTTTGTTCATGTCTTGTTTTAGAATCACCTAGGCTGGACTGGAACTCCTGGGCTCCAATGATCCTATTGCCTCAGCCTCCTAAGTAGCTGGGACTAGAGGCATTGCCACCATGCTGGGCTTTGTATTAATTTTTATAGCAATAGGTATTTAAAATTTGTCTTTATCAAGATTAAATAAAAATCCACAAGATACCAAATCACAACTTTATCCCCAAACCTATCTTAATTCCTTCCACCTAACAAACCAAAATAAAATCCAGCACAATCCAAAAGGAAAGAATGAAAAGAGGAGAGATTGAGAGAAAGTTCTTGACTTCAAACAGACCAACCTAGCTAAAAAGCAAGATTCCTGGGGACTCTGGTAGTAGTAAACTCGTCCCCAAATGAAGACCATGTTGTGCTGTAACCAAGCAGAGATAAGGGCAGAAGCCGTTTTTGAAGTCTTAGCTTATAAGAGCAGAAGACCAAAAGTGATTATTAGAGTGAGGTAAATAAGGGATAGACATGCTCAAAATAGCAAAGTTTACACCAGCTTCCAGCTGCCAGTGCGCTTACTCTTGCTAGATGAGAAATACCTCCTCCCCAGGAACAAACCCAGGATAATAGACACCTCCCACTGCCTGCCCAGTCCCCATGCACATGGAAGCCAGCTCTGGCAAAACAAGGAAGCCTCAGGGAGGTGGCAAACAGCCAACCCAAACTGGATGGCTCCAGTTTGGGCTGGTTCAAGTCACAAACAAGCAGTTCCTAGCTTCCCCCACAACATTCAGACACGGGGGCTACCCAGGTGGTACACGGTGAGCTTTCCTCATTTGCTCTCAGAACTAAGTCTACCTGGTTGTCATTTCACCAGCAGGCAAGCAAAAATGAAAGCAACATTCCCATTAGAGTAAATATAGGTCAACCTAGTGCTTGTTTCCAAAATGGAATGCCTATTCTATACAGGACGCTCACTGATAACACCTACATGACGGGAAAAAAAATTTATTACTAAAGTGCGCTAAAAAAAGGAAAACCAGAAAAAAAAATCAACTGTACAGAGGTCTCCATAATGAGAGCTACCAGAACATTAGTAAGCACTTTTCCATATTCCTTATTTACCACAAAAAAGGCTTGGATGGCTAAAAGACCCCCCAAAGGCTGTCTATACGTTATTGCACAATAACAAGGCAGCAGCCAAAAAAAAAAAAAAAAAATGCTTCAGAAACGTGGACTCTTCAATGACCTTTGCAGACTGTCCATCACTCATGGGAGTAAGAAAAGGTTTTGGTGTCTCTCCAAAGCACACACTACTAAACATTTATTCTATGCTGCTAAACAGCCCCAAAATAGCATTAAGCAGGAAACAAGTAAACGTTATTGCTTTTGGAAAGCAACAGGTATTTAAGACAGCCATTCAAAATGAAGCAAGACCTAATGTTTCTCAAGGATTATGGACACACAAACACAGCTGTTCTCTTCCCAACAACCCTTCCCTCTCTAAGTAGTTAACTTTTAAAAGAATTTAGATACCAGTGTTTCAAAGAGAAAGAATAGCTAACCATACAGAGTCAATAAAACCACTAGTTGGGCTTTAACTAGGTTCTATCACAAAAAACAGTTGTAAATTTCAAGAAAGAGGTCACTCAACAGTTGGAAGGGTCCAGTGCAAAGAATTGATTTTATTCTTAACACTGATTTTCAGCAAAACATTCTCCCTTTTAAAATCTCAGATAATTTCAATTATCTAAAAGAGTAAAAATAAAGTAGAACTAGTAAAGTCAAAGAATGGTTGTAAAAAACAGTAATAAATTCAGCTATTTAAAGTGCAATACACAGTATTTTATTTAGGCTTAAAATAAGAGTACAAATATTTTCATTTTAAATGAAAGTAAGTAGCACAAAGTAAATTAAGAAACAGTCCTCCTGGCTTGTCGCCCATAACACAGTGGTTACGACACGGGCCACATGCACTGAGGGTGGTGGGTTTGAACTTGGCCCGGGCCAGCTGAACAACAATGAAAACTATACAAAAAAATAGCCAGGTGTTGTGGCGGCACCTACAGTCCCAGCTACTTGGAAGGCTAAGGCAAGAGAATGACTTAAGGCCATGAGTTTGAGGTTGCTGTGAGCTGTGACACCACAGCACTCTACTAAGGGTGACGTGGTGAGACTCTGTCTAAAAAAAAGGAAGAAAAGAAACAGTCCTCCTAAAAACATTTATTACTCTTGATTTTGGACTTTTTAATGAAAAACCTCACTAAACCTTTACTCTATTCTCCTTGAAAATCCTCTGAACGATCCTAAAACATACACTTCATTTGTTGTTATTCCAAAAAATGATATATACCTAATCACTGACTTTCTTTCATGTGTTAGCATAATTTTTCCTTTTTTAATGGACAAATAATGTATATCTCAATAGTCTCTTAGCACAGATATCTTCTATTTACACAAAGAACAAAATCTCAATTTAAGTAATTCATCTCAAACTGACATGTGTGAGCAGAGTAACAAAATGAGAAAGGTAGTATGCAAAACCAACTTAATTAATTTATACTGTAACTTCAGTCCTATGTAGCTACAAACAGGAGAATAGGCCAGGAAAAAATATCATGTGTTCTAATTGCCAACATCACAAACAAGGTTTAGTTTCAGTAACATCATTTTTTCTGAGATTAAAAGGCACTAATTTTAAAGACAGTGTGTTTCCTCTGTTTAAAAAAATAAAAATAAAAAAATAAACACAAACTATTTTGACCAGATAAAATTTATCTGAGAATAAGAAATCACAATGCTATAAAATAAATTTTTATCTCCCAACTGAATTCTTTTTTTTTTGGTGAGAGAGTCCCACTTTGTCACCTTTGGTACCGATTCTCCTGCCTTAGCCTCCTGAGTAGCTGGGACAACAGGCACCTGCCAAAACACCCGGCTATTTTTAGAGAGGAGGTCTCACTCTGGCTCAGGCTGGTCTTGAACTCATGAGCTCAGTCAGTCCACCCATCTAGGCCTCCCAGAAAACAAAATCATTTTTGATGGCCAGGCATAGTTGCTCATGCCTATAGTCCTAGCACTCTGGGAGGCCGAGGTGGGTAGACTGCCTGAGCTCATGGGTTGGAGACCAGCCTGAGCAAGTTCTAGACACCATGTCTAGAAAACTGCCAGCCCCTTCCCCCCCCCCCAAAAAAAAAATAGCTGGGCATTGTGGCAGGAGCCTGTAGTCCAAGCTACTTGGGAGGTTGAGGCAAGAGAATCGCTTAAGCCCAAAAGTTTGAGGTTGCTGTGAGCTGTGACGCCACAGCACTCTACCCAAGGTAATAGCTTGAGACTCTGTCTCAAAAAGAGAATAATAATAATAAAGTAATTAAATTAAATAAAAAATGACTGGGCATTGTGGCAGAACCCTGTAGTCCCAGCCACTTGGGAGGCTGAGACAAGAGAATCACTTGAGCACAAGAGCTTGAGGTTGCTTGAGCTATGACGCCATGGTACTCTACCAAGGGCAACAAACTGGGACTCTGTCTCAAAAAAAAAAATCATTTTTGATGATAAAGTCAGACAAGTATGTTTTTATGATTAAACACTGTAAGACATCACCAAAAAAAAACACTATTAATTCCTTTAGTATTTTATTTATTTATTTTTTAAGAGACAAGAGTCTCACTCTGTGGCCCTCAGGAGAGTATCGTGGCGTCACAGCTCACAGCAACCTCCAGCTCTTGGGCTTAGGTGATTCTCTTGCCTCAGCCCCCCAAGTAGCTGGGACTACAGGCACCTGCCACAACACCCGGCTATTTTTTTGTTGCAGTTTGGCTGGAGCCGGGTTTGAACCCGCCACCCTTGGTATATGGGGCTAGAGCCCTACTCACTGAGCCTCAGGCGCCGCCCGAATTCCTTTATTATTTTAAGAAACTAATTTTTATTTCACGTATGCATCAAAACTGCTGCCGTTTCCAGCACACGGTATGTACCATAGCAAATTGTACAGCCAAATCATAAAATAAGCATTCCTTCTTCCCAATTAGCACCTGAATAAGCATATCTGTAATAAAAAGAAAAATGAAAGGTACATTTTGTTTCTTAGATACATGCCATTCTTTTTATTTATTTATTTATTTTTATTTATTTATTTATTTTTTGGAGACAGAGTCTCAAGCTGTTGCCCTGGATAGAGTACCATGGTGTCACAGCTCACAACAACCTCAGACTCTCTGGCTTAAGTGATTCTCTTGCCTCAGTCTCCTGACTAGCTGGGACTCCAGGTGCCAGCCACAAAGCCCGGCTATTTTTTGGTTGTAGTTGTCATTGTTGTTTGGTGGCCCAGGCTAGATTCAAACCTGCCAGCTCCAGTGTATGTGGCTGGCACCCTAGCTATTGCCCTACAGGCGCCGAGATTGATACATACCATTCTTTATTTTTTTTAATTTATTTAATTTGTTTAATTTTTTATTTTTTAATTAAATCATAGCTGTGTACATTAATGCAATTGTGGGGTACAATGTGCTGGTTTTATATACAATTTGAAGTACTTTCATCAAACTGGTAACATAGCCTTCACCGCATGCCATTCTTAATTGTTTCCCTCATCTTTTCAGTCAGCCTCATCCATATTATTTCACAAGACTACAAAATAACAACATTTTAAAAAATGTTCCACTTGAACTTGGAAGAAAATGATCTCCCATAACTTAAATAAATGAACTACAAAACCTACTCACAAAAAAGACAGAATATTTGAGAATAAAACTTCCCCTCTAGGAAAGAAACTAATATTTAACATCTAGATTATTTACAATTTGCTGATCTGGTCTTTATGGGGGGGGGGGGGGAGACTGCTTCTTATTATAGTAAGAAATTTTGTGCTTTTTTTTTTTTTTTGGAGGCAGAGTTTTGCTACGTTGCCCTAAGTAGAGTGCTATGGCATCATAACTCACAGCTACCTCAAACTCTTGGGCTTAAGCAATTCTCTTGCCTCAGCCTCCCAAATAGCTGGGACTACAGGTACCCACCACAACACCCGGCGATTTTTTGTTGCAGTTGTCACTGTTGTTTAGCTGGCCAGGGCCAGGTTCGAACCCACCAACTTCGGTGTACGTGGCTGGAGCCGTAACCACTGTGCTATGAGCGCCAAGCCTAGTTTTTCTATTTGTAGAGATGAGGTCTCATTCTTGCTAAAGCTAAGAATAGGGCCATTTGAGCTCAGGCAATCCACCTGCCTCTACCTCCGAAAGTGATAACAGACGTATTACTTTCAGCTCTTTCGCCTGGCTGCTTGCTGGCCCAGGAACACTAGGTGTGGATGTTTGTCTTTCTCTTTCTCTTCCTTTCCTATCTCCAAACTTCTCCCTTATATATTCCAGATGATGACAATTCAAAAAACTTTTAATAATGTAACAACTATACAATGAAAATTTGAGAAATAATCATTTTTTTAAAGTAGCACATTTTCTAATTTTTTTAATCTATTTTATGAAGAAAACTTGCTCTAAAATTTTGATTTCTTCAAATAGGTATCTAAGTATGATCAAGGCCACATGGCTTATTGAAAAATACAGACACAAGAAACACTGAAATGTCACTCATTACACAGTTATTCTTATGTTGTTCGCTTTGCTTATTACTATGTTCCTTTTAAGAATTTATATCTAAATGCTTATTTTTATGATTAGAAAGAATAAAAGTCTATAGTTATTTAATATAACCGCCTTCAGATGAACTTGGTTCAAAGGAAAAGGCTTGACTAGAAGACAGGGTTTTAAGGGGACCATAAAATGGGGCCACCTTTTGTAAAGCTAGAAAGATGTATCTAGCCACAGACATCTAGAATAATTTAATTACATGTTAAACTCTTAATCAGACACATAGAATTTCTTTTTTGGATTAGTTATAGCCAGTATTTAATCCAATTGGCCTTTATTATTAGGGCTCTATTCAATCTGCCATTGAACTTATTTCATAAATCTGCTGCACAAAAAAGGCATACTTATTAAATGGTGGCTAAATGTAAACTCAAGTTAACATTAGCTCAAAAACAGATTCAGGAAAATAATCTGTTAGAGAAAAGAAAAAGTTCTGGATTATCCAAATCTCAACCCTTTTCCATTACGTTTTTGTCCATTTTCTAAGATACGTTCAATAAACATTCATAGGGCTAACTAGAACTACAAAGGTGCTTGGGACCCTTTTGGCAATCTGTTAAAGTCTATGGACAACTTTTCAGAATGTTTTTAAATGTACAAAGTAAAGTAAGTAAGAATAAAAAGAAAATTATATAATATAATATAATATTGTTATATTGAAAGTTATTACGTTTAAATTTTGTGATATAGTAATATATGACTTTATTAACATTAAGTAATGCAATCTAACATTGGGTTTAATAACTATCTTAATTTGAAAATAACAATGAATATAAACTCAAATTTGAGATATCTGCAACTATAATATACAAGCAGAGTGGCCAATCTCCGTGGTTTGTGCCTATAATCCTACCACTCTGGGAGGCAGAGGCAGGTGGATTACTTGAGCTCAGGAGTTCAAGACCAGCTTGAGCAAGACCCTCTCTCTGCTAAAAATAGAGAAAACTAGCAGTCCCAGCTACTTGGGAAACTAAGGCAAGAGGAATGCTCAAGCTCAAGAGTTTGAGCTGCTGTGAACTATGATGCCGTGGCACACTACCCAGAGAGAAAGAGTGAGACAGTAACTTAAAAATAAAATAAAATAGCTGTGGATTTATATTGGTAAAAAAATAAATTACATTGTTAATAATGCCTACATACTTTGTTGCCTACTTTCATAATGGAAAGCAATGCTTAATTTCAGTTACAGGTTAGAGAAAATATGTTATTCTTTTTAACCATCCAAGTTCAAGAATCCCCTAAACCAGTCCAATCATCTTTGTGATCACTAGAAAAGAAAGCTCAGTTTATATATATATATATTTTTTTTTCTTTTTTTTTTTTCTTAAAAGACATAATTAGTGCCGTAGCATCACAACTCACAGCTACCTCCAACTCTTGGGCTTAAGCGATTCTCTTGCCTCAGCCTCCCAAGTAGCTGGGACTACAGGCACCCACCACAATGCCCAGCTATTTTTTTTTGTTGCAGCTGTCATTGTTATTTAGCTGGCCTGGGCTAGGTTCGAACTCACCAGCCTGGGTGCATGTGGCTGGCACCATAACCACTGTGCTACGAGTACTGAACCAGCTCAGTTAATATTACTCAAAGATATTCTGGGCTCGACACCCATAGCTCAGTGGCTAGGGCACCAGCCACATATACCTATACTGGCAGATTCAAGCCAGCCTGGGCCTGCCAAACAATAATGACAACTACAACCAAAAAATAGCCTGGCGCTGTGACAGGCACCTATAGTCCCAGCTACTTGGGAGGCTAAGGCAAGAAAATCTCTTGAGCCCAAGAGTTTGAGGTTGCTGTGAGCTGTGATGCCACAGCACCCTGCCAAGGGCGACATGGTGAGACTTTGTCTCAAAAAAAGAGATATTCCGAAAGTTTATAAACTCATCTAACCTCAACAAATAACTTCAATTTCTTTACCCTATACTAAACAAAATTCTTACAACCTGCTAGGGGTAAAGAATCCAGTAATAGTGAATTACAGAAATAAAATACCTTCAACCTCAATAAAGAGATTTTAAAATAAATGCTCTTGTGGAATTCATACAAAAAAAAAAAAAAAAAGAAAGGCCCCAGACTTTCAAGCACAGCAGAGGACAGGACTGCAATCAGAGGT
>CAUYPK010019913.1:0-19791 GCA_963574355.1 Loris lydekkerianus
ACTTCAGAAATAAATCTTCAGTTTTTTTGTTGTTTTTTTTTCTTTCTTTCCTTTTTTTTTTTTTTTTTTTTTTTTAGAGTAATATGAAGGTACAATTAGGTTACAATGTTTGGGTTTGTTAGGTGAAAACACACCAATCTCCCTCCCTCTTCCCCCTCCCCCCAACTTGAATTAAATTTCGTTTTTCTGTTACATGGGTGTGTATTAGTTTGTCTACTGGCTTTTGAATACATTGGGTGTTTGTTTTTCCATCTTTGTGATACTTTACTAAAGAGAATGTTCTCCAACTCTTAAATCTCTGTCTTTTTTTAAAATAAATTACCAAGTCTTGGATATTCTGTTAAAGCAGCAAAAAGCAGACTAAGGCAGGGAGTTTTTTTTGTTTTTTTTTTACATTAAAAAAAAATCTGGAGGTGGGCAGTCCCAGGTTACTATGGTGGTTTCATGGTGTTCATGAGCTAGGCCTCTTTTAATTTTGCTCTGCCACTGTTAGTGTCTCCCATCTTCAAGGCCATCTCCTATGGCTGCTGGAGCTCCTGCCATCAAGTCTGTATTCCAGGTAGAACGTGTGAGAGACAAAAGCCCAAAAAGGGCACATACAAACTGTCTGACTCCTCTTAAGACTTCCTCAAAGTCTTTTAGATTTAACAATGTCTGCTTACATCTTATTGACACTCCTAACTGCCAAGCAGCCTGGAAATGTGGTCTTTTAGCAGGGTGTGTTGGCACTCAAATATTGAGTGGGCAGCTAACAGTCTCTGCCTGCTTGAGGAAGTCTCAAAGGTCATCAGAGGTTTGGTTTGGTGGCCTCTGGCTCTTTCTCTCTGCTCCCACTGTCTCCCTCCCCTCTGTCAACTTTATGTGGTATCACTTAGGGCTGAGGATACGTTGGGAGCCACCTTTCTGCAATGTCCAGGGAGTTGGCATGGCCCTCTGACTTTTTTAAGGAATAACAAAACAGCGAACATTTCTAGAGTGTTTACTTTTTGGCAGGCACTATGTGAAATGCTTTATCTCCATTCTCATGTCATCTTCCCAAATGTTCCGTAAGGTAGGCACAATGGTGCCTGCCCTGAAAATGAAGAAACTGGGGATGAGCCGCAGTAGCTTACCTGGTTGCAGCGGGTGAGGGGAGCAGGCATGGAAACCCATGTCTGTCTCACCCCTAACCAGCATGCTGCAGCCGCACTGTCCCAGATGCTGTCACTGGACACAAGTAGCAATGTTTAAATTAATCAAAATGAAGTGAATTGACACATTCAGTTTGTCAGTCTCACTACCCACATTTCAAACCCGTATTAGTAGCCGAAGTGGCTAATGGCTGCCACACTGGGCAGCAAGACGTCAAACATCCCCGACATCGCAGAGAGTTCTATTGAACAAGGCTGTGCTAGCAGGATGGCTCGTTTTTTCACTTCCATTCTTCATCATGAGTGAGGTGATGAGATTTTTTTCTTCCTTTCTCCTGCTCCTTTTCCTGTTTTCCAGTTGCCTTGTCTTATTATACCATACAGCCCAGCCATACAAAGAGATCAAAGAAAAATCTGAAAAAAAAAAAAAAAAAAAAAGCAAAAGTTGAAAGCGGCAGCTTGTGATATTTCCAGGGCTCTGGCACTTTTCAGTCCAGGACAGGGGCCGTCATGGAGGGCAGAGTGGGCTTGGTGGGGAGGAGGGGCCCTGGCGTTTGCTGTCAGCTCAGCTCGGGGCTGAGTTCCTGAACGGGAAGCTGCAGCCCCCTTATCTTCTCATCCCATTCTTTACCTTTCCTCCCTTTTCCCCATTTTAGCACATGCCAGATGTGTTTCGGTTTAAACCTGCTCTTTTAAAAGGTCGCAAAGCTCCCAGCTGCTGCAAAATCAGGCTTTTCAGAACACATTTGCATCTTTTCTCAGTTGCTGCCTTAATTACACATGATAAAGCTATTTAGTTATAGACAAATAGCTGGTGAACCTGAACTGTAATAAAAAGTTCTTGCCCAAAGCAGTTTCCTTTGTCAAGTGAGGACTTGCTCAAAGACAGTGGGAAGCCGTGATTCATCATTAGGACATTAGTGTTACTACAAGAAATACAGTTCATTGGGAGGGGCCGTGCGCAGACTGTAAGCAGTGACAACGCGCAGGTTTCTCAGCTATCTTCTGCAGCCACCACCAATGCCTTGACTGGAAATGTGTGATGAGAGACAATTGGCACCATTTGTGACTCATTTAGTAGGGGTCAGCAACCTTTGTGCACAGCTGACTGCCTATTCTTATTGCATAAAGTTTTATTGGAACACAGCCACACTTATTTGCTTACATAACATTTTGTGCCCCAACGGCAGAACTGAGTAATTGCTGGAGACATTATATGGCCCACAAAGCCTAAAATACTTATTAATTGAGCCTTTGCAGACAAAGTTGATTGGCCCCTGGCTAAGGCTGGGCTATGTTAGGGGTCTCAGTTCTGTTGTGAGTCTCTGTGAGGTTCGCACTGGCTCTCCCCTCCCAGCCTAGGACACCACTATCTCTCCCTGCATGGAGGTTCCAGCCCCTTTCTGCCTACCAGCCTGCTTTTTGGCCCCCTGCAGTCTATTTGCAGCACATTCAGAGTGCCCCTTTGAAACAAGCCATTTTATGTCACTGCCTTGCTCAAAGCCTTACAAGGGTTTCATAGACTAAAACCCGAAGTCTTTAAAGTGATCTGCAGGGCCCTATATCATCTTCCCCAGATACCCTGGCCTTCTCACTGAGCCTCAAACTGCCAAGCACTGTCTCTACTCAGAGGAAGAGGTGGCTAGCTGGCCACCAAAAGCACCTGTCACAGTGTGGCCTTGCCACTGGGAGGCAGCTGTCCAACTAGTCCCCCTAGCATTCAAGTGTATCTGAGGACTGGTTCTCACCCATGGAACCTAACGGGAAGTGGCATTTGATACTTCAGTTGGGGGTGCAGAGTGGGGCATTTTAAGAACCATCTGTGTGGCGGCACCCGTAGCTCAGTGGGTAGGGCGACGGCCACATACACCAAGGCTGGCGGGTTTGAACTGGGCCAGGTCAGCTAAAACAACAATAACAATTGCAACAACAACAACAACAAAATAGCTGGGCAGTGAGGCAAGAGAATCACTTAAGCCCAAGAGTTTGAGGTTGCTGTGAGCTGTGATGCCACAGCACTTTACCAAGGGTGACCAAGTGAGACTCTGTCTCAAAAGAATAAAATAAAATAAGATAGCAGCTTGTCCCCCTACCCCAGCACTCCTCTCTGCCTGGAACTCTTACCTTTCTTCACAGGACACACACACCTGACCGAGACTTTACTGGCTAGCTTATTGCTGCTTTTCTCAGTCCGCTAGAATATAAGCTCCATGAAGGTTGCCATCTGGGCAGGGTTATTTTTCCATGTGTCCTCCTGCTTAGTGTGGTGGCTGTCACAATGCGGAGGCCCCAAAAGTGTCTGATAGATGAACGTAGGAATGAATAACAGACCAAGAATCGCAATGGCTGACCTCCTGATTACAGGGTAAATGGGGAAAATCACAAATTTGGGGGGAGAAGGAAGGGAGGAGGAAAGAAGTCAAAATGACACAAATGATTGTTTTTGCAAATTTTAATATGAAGTATGATTTGATGCCAGAGACAATACGGGCACCAGGTGGGGGCTGTCGAGGCGCTCTGGGTCCATGGGGGTGGGAGAGGCTGGGAAACAGCGGAGCGCTACGAGAACTGCTGTGTCACAGGGAGCCCAGGGCACTCTGAAGCTCAGGGACGGGCAAGGACATTAGCCTGCGGGGTTGGGGAAGCCTGCCAAAGGAGGCAACACTTCTGAGGAATCAGTTGGGGCAAGAACACGTAAGAGGTGCTCCTGGCAGAGGAGAAGCAAACGACATGCCGCGGCCTGGTGTGCTGAGGACCTGCGCAGCTCCCTATGGGCCGACTCAGGGGCGACAGGGGAGGGTGGTACGGGGAGGGCAGAAAGGCCCAGGGCGCCCAGATCAGGAACAGACTTGCCTGTCATGTGGAGAAGCTTGACCTGTATGCTGAAGGCGATGAGAAACAAGGAAGAGAGGTCTAAGCAGGCCAGCGGCATAATCAGGTATGCATTTTATGAGGCTTTTGTAGGGCAGCAGTCCATAAACAGGATTGGCCTGGAGGTGAGATTACAGGCCAGGTGAAGCAAATGTATCTAGGTATGCCCGAGTGGTTCAGGATCCCAGCCCCTAACACCGCAACCAAGTGCAGACCACGGGCCTAGCTGTCAGTGGGAGCCTGCGGAGCTGCTTCCTCTTTCTTCCTCCCTGTGACAGGTGAGAGGGTGGGTGTCATCTAGATCTGTTTCATAAACCCTTGGGCTTCAGGAGGAGGCAATGGTTTCCAGCAGCGACATCCCCAAACCCTGACCCCAGGCCTTGCTATTGTGAATAATGCCTCAGTGAACGTGAGAGCGCTGATGTCTTTTCAGCAGACTGATATCAATTTCTCTGGGTATGTGCCCAGAAGTGGGATTGCTGGATCATCTGACCATTCTGTGTTCTCTCTCACCATCCAGAAGGAACCCTGCAGGAATGGTGAAGTCCTGACCAATGACCACCACAGACGAGTGCCAAGGACTCAGGTCCAGCTGAAGGGAGGATGTTTGGCAAGGCCGGGTACCAGGTCGATTATGTTGTAAACTATGTGTTTAGAGTCTTAGCATCTGAGGAGTGGCCAGCGAGAGGACATTTAGGGTATATAGACAATGCAGCTGCATTTGAGATGATCGGGGTTGGCATTCTCCAGTCAGGAGAGGCCAAGAAAGACAGGCGAGGTGTTGGCAATGGGCAGCCATAGGCACCCCAAAGGCAGTAGCAGATCTGAGACTCGTGGTTCGCTCCCAGACAATGCCACGTGGCAGGTCCACACAGCAGCAGGATTCTAGACACTTTCATTTCCATTACCCCCCCACAACACACAAGCTCACCCACCCACGCAGCCCTTGCTGCGGATTCCAGGAATGGGAGGGAAGGTGGAGTAGAGTTTCTCAGGGTGTGAAAAAAACAATTGGAGCTGAACAGAGGATGAACTCTAGGGCTCTGGCTTCCAACGATGAGTCATAAAAACTGGGAGAGGGTCAAGACAGCTCTTGTTTCTCAAATGTGCAAAGCTGCTGTGCTGAGAAAGAACGTGTATTCAAGAAGTTTAGTGAAGTGTGGGGCACTGGAGTAAGAAGTACAAGGAGGCGGGTGTGTCAGCCAGGCCGGAAGTAGAGGCCAGATCCATCACACAGAGCCTTGTAAGGCAGGTCAATGATTGGGACAAATGTCTATTCCAGGGGCCCCTAACGGGCTCTTTGTGGAGCTCGTTACACACGGGTGGCATAGAGACTTGATCAGAAGCCAGAGGGCCAGGCAAGCCATGCGGGTGAGTGAAGGGGGCCGTGGAGGCTGGTCTCCAGTTCAGGGAAAAGCGGCCTTTCCTCTCCTGCCATTTGCTACCCTGGCCCATGGGGCCAGCATCACTGGACCTTCTGACTCTAAGGGAAGTGGAAGAGCCAGCCCTGATGTGCCATTTTCTCCTATCAGTCCATTTTTCTAGGCTGTGGAAACAAATAGCACCCAAATGCCAACCAAGGCTTATTTCTTCTCTCTTGGTTTTTTTGGTCTTAACCTTTTATTTTCATTTAAATGTTTATTTATAATCGACGAACAATAATTGTATATATTTATGAGGTAAAATGTGATGCTTTGATGTATGTATACGTTGTGTAATAACTATATCAAGGTAATTAACAGATTCATTACCTCATATATCTTTTTTTTCTTTTGTGGTAGTGAGAGCATTTAAAAGCTGCTCTTTTGGCAATTTTGAAATTTATAATACATCATTATTAACTACAGTTACCATGCCATGCAATAGATCTCAACAATATCTTCCTCCTGAAACTTTCTACTTTTTGACCAACATCTCCCATTTCCCATCCCCACCACCCCCAACCTTTGATAACCAACATTTTACTTTCTAAAAGACATTGATGGATTCCTCATACAAGTTTATTTATACAAGATTATTCCATATTTGTCCTTCTCTCTCTGGTTTATTTCACTTAGACAGTGTCTTCCAGATTTATCCATATTGTCACGAATGACAGAATTGCCTTCTTTTTGAGGCTGAATAATGTTCCATTGTATAATCTATGCAACATTTTCTTTCTTTCCTTCTTTTTTTTTTTTTTTTTTTGCAGTTTTTGGCCGGGGCAGGGTTTGAACCCACCACTTCTGGCATATGGGGCCGGCACCCTACTCCTTTGAGCCACAGGTGCTGCCCTATACCACATTTTCTTTATCCATTCATTGACTGATGGACACTGAGATTGATTCTGTCTTGGCTATTGTGAACAATGCCATACTTTGGCAGACTTACTTCAATTTCTTTTGATATATATCCAGAAGGGAGATTGTTGGATCATATGGTTATTCTAATTTCATAATATTTTTTATAATGGCTGTACTAACAATTCCCACTAACAATGAACAAAGACTCCTTTTTCTCCACATCCTTTCAACACTTAACCTTTTGTTGTTGTTTTTGATAGCCATTCTAAGAGGTGTGAAGTAATATCTCACTGTGGTTTAAATTTGCCTCTCCCTAATTATTAGTGATGTTGGGCATTTTTTCATAATCCTTTTAGCCATCTGTATATATTCTTTTGAGAACACTTATTTGAGTCCTTCACCCATTTTAAAAACTGGATTATTTGGGGGGTTTTTGATATTAAGTTGTTTGAGTTCCTTATATATTTTGGATATTAATCCTTATGAGATTAATTGTTTGCAATAATTTTCTCCCAGTTTGAGGGTTGTTTCTTCCCTCTGTTAATTGTTTCCTTTGCTGTGTAAAAGCTTTTTAGTTTGAGGAAATCCAGTTGGCTATTTTTGCTTTTGTTGCAGGCTTTAAGGGCCATATTCAAAAAAATTATTAACCTGGCTAGGTGTAGTGGCTCATGCCTGTAATCCTAGCATGATTAGGCATGGGAGGCTGAGACAGGTGGATTACTTGAGCTCAGGAGTTCAAAACCAGCCTGATCAAGAGTGAGAAGGGGTGGGACAAAAATATAAGAGGGTCCTTATCTAACGAAAGCAATCAATGTAACCTGCTTCTGTGTACCCTCAATGAATCCCTAACAATAAAATAATAATAATAATATTAATAAGAGTGAGAATCAGGTTCAGAGCCTGTAGCTCAGCAGCTAGGGCACCAGCCACATACACTGGGGCTGGCGGGTTTGAACCCAGCCCAGGCCTGACAAACAACAATGACAACTACAACCAAAAAATAACTGGGTGTTGTGGAGGGCACTTATAGTCCCAGCTACTTGGGAGGCTGAGGCAAGAGGCTTGCTCAAGCCCTAGAATTTGAGATTGCTGTAGCTATGATGCAATGGCACTCTACCCAGGGTGACAGAGCAGGATTCTGTCTCAAAAAAAAAAAAAAAAAAAAAAAAAAAAATTGCCCAAACCAATATCATCGAGTTTCTCCCTATGTTTTCTTCTCATAATTTTACAGTCTAAGGTCTTATATTTAAGTTTTTAATAAATGTTAGAGTTGATATTTATATATGGTATAAGATAAAGGTCCAATTTCATTCCTTTATATATGGATATCCAGTTTTTCCAACACCATTTATTGAACAGACTGTTTTTTTCCTTATTGTAAATATTTTTGGCCACCATTATAAAAAGTCATTTGACCTTGAATGCATTAGTTTATTTCTGGGCATTCTGTTCAATTGGTCTATGTGTCAGTTTTTATGCCAGTATCATGCTGTTTTGATTATTATGGTTTTATAATATAGCTTGAAAGCAGGTAGTATGATGCCTCCAGCTTTGTCCTTTTTGCTCAAAATATTTTTGGCTATTTTGGAATCTTTTGTAATTCCATATAAATTTTGGAATTGATTTTTCTATATTTATGAAAAATGGCATTAGAACTTAAGTAAGGATTGCATTGAATCTGTAGATCATTGTACTAATAAGGACATCTTGGCACTATTAATTCTTTCAATCCATATGGAGTAATTCATTTACTTACGTCTTGTTTAATTTCTTCCTTCAATGTTTAATAGTATTCAGTGCACATATCTTTTTCATCTTCTTGGCTAAAGTTGCCAACAGATGAGATACAGGAAAAACAGTTCTAAGAGGGAAGTTTATAGTAATAAACACCCATATCAAAAAAGAAGAAATATCTCAACTAAACAACTTAATGTTACACCACAAGAAACCAGAAAAAGAAAAAGAAAAAAAACTAAGCCCAAAGTTAGCAGGAGGATATAACAAAGATCAGAGCAGAAGTAAGTGAAATAGAGACAAGAAAAACAATAGAAAGAATAAAACTAAAAAATTTTTTTAAGATAAAATCAACAAACTCTTTGCTAGACTCAGAAAAAAGAAAGAAGACTCAAAATCAGAAAAGAAAGACAATTGATGTTACAGAAACTCAAACGATCATAAGAGACTACTATGAACAATTATATGACAACAAATTGGATAACCTTGATGAAACGGATAGATGCCTAGAAATATATAATCTACTAAAACTGAATCATGAAGAAATAGAAAATCCAAATAGACCAATATGAGTAAGGAAATTGAATTAGTAATAAAATGTCTCCCATGAAAGAAAATATTGGAAGTGAATGGTTTTATGGCTAAATTCTACCAAATATTTAAAGAAGAACTAATATCAATACTACTAAAACTCTTCCAGAAGATCAAAGTGAAGAGAGTACTTCCAAACTTGTTTTATAAGGCTACCATAACCCTAATACCAAAACCAGAAAAGGACACTACAAGAAAAGAAAATTACTGAATTCAACAGTGCATTAAAAGGACCATTCACCATGACCAAGTGAGATTTAATACTGGGGTGCAAGGATGGTTCAATATATATAAATCTGTAAATATGATATACCATATTAATAGAATGAAGTACAAAAACCTTATTATCATTTCAAGAGGTGCAGAAAAAGCTTTTAACAAAACTTAACATCTTTTCATAAAAAAAATTCTGAGCAGAAGGAATGTACCTCAACACAATAAGGGCCATATATAATAAGCCCACAGTTTACCACATGCAATGGTAAAGAACAGAAAGATTTTCTTCTGAGATCAGGAGCAAGGCAAGGATACTCACTCTTGTCACTTCTATTCAATGTAGGACTGGAAGTTCTAAACAGAGCAATTAATAAGGCAAAGAAAAGAAATAAAAGGCATCTAAATAGAAAAGAAAGAAATTGCTTGGCTCTGTGCCTGTAGCATAGTGGTTATGGCCCCAGCCACATACACTGAGGCTGGTGGGTTCAAATCCAGCCCAAGCCAGCTAAACAACAATGACAACTGGAAAAAAAATAGCTAAGCATTATGGCAGGTGCCTGTGGTCCCAGCTACTCGGGAGGCTGAGGCAAAAGAATCGCTTAAGCCCAAGAGTTTGAGGTTGCTGTGAGCTGTGGTACCACGACACTCTACCAAGAGCAACATAGTGAGACTCTCTAAAAAAAAAAAAAAATAGAATTCATAAACCAATTCAGTAAAGTTGCAGAATATAAAATCAATACACAAAAAGCAGAGGCTATAAACAGATGGTATCTGTTTGTAGATCAGCGAAGTCAACATTGTTGAAAGGAGTGTACTACCTAAAGTGATTTACAGATTCAATGCATGCACATTAAAATACCATTGTCATTCTTCACAGATCTAGAAAAGACGGTTCTATGCCTTGTGCAGAACCAGAAAAGACCCCAAACAACAAATAAAACCTTATATAATAAGAACAAATCAGGGAGCATCACTTTACCAGACTTCAAGCTATACTACAAGGCTATAGTAATCAAAACAGCATGATATTGGCACAAAAACAGAGATATAAACCTATGGATTAGAACTAAGAATCCAGAGATAAAACCTTTCTCATATTCCCATCTGACCTTTGATAAAGTAGAAAAAAACATACACTGGAGAAAAAAAATCCCTATTCAATAAATGTTGCTGGGAAAACTGAACAGTCACATGTAGAAGACTGAAATAAGACACACACTTCTAACCACTCACAAAACCGAATTCATCGTGGATAAAAGACTTAGACCTAAGGCGTGAAACTATAAGAATTCTTAATTCTTGAAGAAAATGTTGGAAAACTTCATGGATATTGGAAAAAATTATGAAGAAGACCCCCAAAAGCCATCATAGGAACAACAAAAGTAAACAAATGGGACCTAATCAAATTTAAAAGTTTCTGCACAGCCAAAGACACAATTAATAGAGTAAATAAGGAACCAATAGAATGGGGGGGGGGGGGAAATTGCATGTTATACATCCATTAAAGGGCTGAGAACCAAAATCTACAAAGAACTCAAGCAAATCAGCAAGAAAGAAGTTGGGGCCGGGCACCGTAGCTCAGGCCTGTAATCCTAGCTCTCTGGGAGGCTGAGGCAGGTGGATTCCCCTGAGCTCACAGGTTTGAGATCAGCCTGAGCAGGGGTTCTCAATCTTCCTAATGCCACAGCCCTTTAATAAAGTTCCTGTGGGTCACAACCCACAGGTTGAGAACCACTGAGCCTGAGCAAGAGTTAGACCCCATCTCTAAAAATAGCCAGGCATTGGCAGGCACCTGTAGTCCTAGCTACTTGGGAGGCTTGAGCCCAAGAGTTTGAAGTTGTTGTGAGCTATTATACCATGGCACTCTACTGAGGGTGACAAAGTGAGACTCTGTCTTAAAAAAAAAAGAAAAAAATCAAATAACCCCATTAAAAAGTGGGCAAAAGACAGGAACCGAAACTTTTTTTTTTTGAGACAGAGCCTCAAGCTGTTACCCTGGGTAGAGTGCTGTGCCATCACAACTCACACCAACCTCCAACTCCTGGGCTCAAACTATTCTCCTGCCTCTGCCTCCCAAGTAGCTGGGATTACAGGCGCCTGCCACAAGCCCGGCTGTTACTTGGTTGCAGCCATCATTGTTTGGCGGGCCTAGGCTGGGTTTGAACACCCCAGCTCTGGTGTATGTGGCTGACGCCTTAGCTGCTTGAGGCACAGGCGCTGAGCCAGTTTTAACTTTTTTTTTTTTTTTTTGAGACAGAGCCTCAAACTGTCGCCTTGGGTAGAGTGCTATGCCATCACAACTCACACCAACCTCCAACTCCTGGGCTCAAGCTATTCTCCTGCCTCTGCCTCCCAAGTAGCTGGGATTACAGGCGCCTGCCACAATGCCCAGCTATCTTTTGGTTGCAGACATCATTGTTGTTTGGCGGGCCTGGGTTGGATTCGAACCCGCCAGTTCTGGTGTATGTGGCTGGCTCCTTAGCTGCTTGAGCCACAGGCGCTGAACTGAACCAAAATGTTTTAAGGGAAGATTGTCTAATGGCCAAAAATTACATGAAAAATGCTCAACATCTTTAATCACCAGGGAAATGCAATCAAAACCACAATGAGATATCACCTAACACCAGTGAGAATGACTCATATCAAAAAGTCCCAAAACAACAGATGCTGGCGTGAATGAGAGAAAAGAACATTCCTTCAATCACTGTTTGTGGGACTGCCAACTAGTACAACCTCTATGGAAAATAGTGTGGAAAAACCTTAAAGGACTAAAAGTAGACCCACCTCTTGGTCCAGCGATCCCACTTCTAGGTATTTATCTAAAGGGAAAAAAGGCATTTATCAAAAAGACACTTGCATTTAACTGTTTATAGCAGCACTACTCACAATCGCAGAGATGTGGAAAGAATCCAAGTGCCCCTCAAAACATGAATGGATTAATAAGATGGGAGATATATATACCATGGAGTACTACTCAGCCATAAAAAACAGGCATTCTAGTATTGTTTATAATACCTGGATGGAACTGGAGACCATTCTTGTAAGTGAAATATTTCAAGAATGTAAAAACACACATATTCTCAATACTAAATTGGAACTAGGCGATCAGCACTTACGTGCACATATGGAAGTAAAACTCAATGGAAATTAAGTAGGTGGGAAGGGGGAGGCGGAGTTGGGTAAATCCACACGTAACTGGTGTAGTGCACGTATTCTGAGTGAAGGGCACACTTACTGCTTTGACTTAAGGTGTACAAAAGTAAATTATGTAACCAAAATATGTGTATCCCTGTATTATTCTTAAATAAATAAAAGGGATGGAAAAATGTCACTCTTCTCACTACATTTTTTGTTTTGTTAAGCATAGTTATTATAGTTATTTTTCATTAAAATATGTTATGTTAACATTTAATAGTTTCATTATTAATTTAATAAATTAATAAATATTTTAAACATTAGAAAAATGAAATCTAAACTGGCCAAAAAGAATCGGTCTGTAGAGCATAGCCTATGTTCCATTAAAAAAAAAAAAGGGCAGCGCCTCTGGCTCAGTGGGTAGGGCACTGGCTCCCTATACAGAGGGTAGCAGGTTTGAACCAAACCCCGGCCAAACTGCAACAACAAAAAAAAAAATAGCCGAGCATTGTGGTGGGCACCTGTAGTCCCAGCTACTTGGGAGTCTGAGGCAAGGGAATCGCCTAAGCCCAGGAGTTGCTGTGAGCTGTGATGCCACAGCACTCTACCGAGGGCAATAAAGTAAGACTCTGTCTCTAAAAAAAAAAAAGAAAAAAAAGAACCAGACTGTGTTTCTGTACACTGACAACGACTATCTGAAAATGAAATTAGGAAAATAATCTTATTTATAATAGCATCAACAATGAAAAAATGAGAAAAGGTTCAATTTTGTTCATGTTTTATCAGCGGCTATGGCTCCACTCAGCTTGTCTTCTGTTTCTAGTGTCCCAGCTACAGAGCAGATCCACCCTGGACATGCCCTCTCATGGCCGAGGGGAAAGAGGGCCCAAAGACCTGTGTGATGCCTCTTCAAACTACCACTCCTCAGGAGGCACGGGTCACTTCTGCTCACACCCTATTGGCCAAAGCAAGTCCCCTGGCCAGGCCTGAGGGGTGGGGAGAGGACCAACGGCCCGCACAGGAAGGCACTGACGCTCGCAGGGCAGGAAGGTAGAGGGTGAGGAGGAACAAGAGTAGGGAGCTGTCACACTCCCTCTAAATGCTGGCAACTGAATCACCCTAAAAGTGTCGTAGATGCTGAGCAGAGCCAAACAAAACACCAGAAATCATGGGCTGCCAATTTGCAGCCTCTAATTTAAAAGGTCAGAGATGAGTGAAGGGCTTTGCTCTCCTCCCTGAAACACACACAGTGCCTCAGAATCTCTTGAGTTCAATAGTCCTCTCAAAGAGGGAAAAACGACTACTTTGTCTTAAAAGTACAGGTGAATCTACACCAGCATCCAGGTCATCAACCACTTCCATTTGTAGGTGCTTTTTTTTGTTTGTTCTTTTAATTTTTTGAGACAGAGTCTTACTATGTTGCCCTCAGTAGAGTGCCGTAATGTCATAGCTCACAGCAACCTCAAACTCTTGGGCTCAAGTGATTCTCTTGCCTCAGCCTCCCAAGTAGCTGGGACCACAGGCGCCCGCCACAATGCCTGGCTATTTTTTGGTTGTAGTTGTCATTGTTGTTTGGCAAGCCCAGGCTGGATTTGAACCCACCAGCTCGGATGTATGTGACTGGCGCCCTAGCCACTGAGCTACAGGCACCGAGCCCATTTGTCAGTGCTTTAAATTCTCTTTCAAATCATTTATTCACAAATATGACCCAGAATCTAGGTTGTTTTCCATTCTGCAATTTTCAGAATTCACTTTCTATTGTTTTTGCAGTCACGATGACATTTGCTTGGGTCTAGTCTCACGGCACCAGTGCTGTTCAGTATATTCCCTCAAAGATTATTGCCAGACTCAGCAATCACATTTGCAAGATCTCTTAGCACCCAAGGGCAGAATGTTTTCAGGGCAAGAAACTTGACCTCTCTTCCAACTGCATGGAGCTCTTTTATATGCCCTTGGCTATTTCTTGGTACCAGGCATGTCCTAGTCCCTACCATTTTCTTTGAGAGACAAGTCAGTAGAATCTGAGGAAACCACCATTCAAACCTGTATCAATCTTTGTTCAGAAAGAAGACAGTGTCTTGATTTATCTGCAGAATCAACCCTTGGGTCACACTTCAGGGGTCTTTTTCTCATGCACATACGTACACACGAAGCAAGTGGCCAGTGCACTTTCTGGAAACAATTACAGAGTCATCGTTATTCTGGAGAGTGATGTTAGGTTTGGATGATAAATGTTTTGTTTTGGTAGTGGATGTTTTTGTATATGGTCAAGCCCCAGCTAAATCTCTGTAATTTTCTTGCTTTCCAAGAAGGAGAGAAGTATTACTTAACTCTGTAGGAATGCAGGGAATTACAGTGTTTGTTATCCTTACAGAGATGTGTGTTTTTGGCAGAGCAATTGTTTGCGAGAGCTGCAAGCCCAGAGGACTATAGAAGGACGTTCAGGGAGAATATTCATTTCTCCCCAGAAGACAGACTATAAAAGAGAACTAAGGACATTTGGATGGACACTTTTCTGTTCTTTGGGTGCCATTATTGATATTGAAGCCTGATGACCCCAATGCCCTTGGGACTATTGTATTCTGATGGGACTGTTATACTGGGTACCATAGGTCATGATCCCAGGCCAGAGCTGGGGGCCGGGCTTCCTGATGGAATGAATGTCCCATTGCTGGTCATCAGAGGAGCAGGGGTGAGGCAGTAAGTGAGTGCAGGGAGGCAGCCTGAGAACCTCATGCCCTTTCTGGGTCTTGGGAAACTTGCAATGTGTGCAGCTTTGCTGGCTTGTGCCACATGGTGGCAGGATGAGAGCCCCGTAAGAGACAGCGCAGCTTGTGCCACATGGAACAAAGGCACCACACCAAGCTGTGTTCAAGGACAGGGCCAGGTCCACTATGGCGTGGCCGGCCCCTCCTGGGAGGAAGCCAGGCCTTTTTCTTTACACAAAAGTACCACCTGCTAATTGAACCCTCTGCCCACAGGGATATGCCCACCAAGTGGGGTCTCCTTTTCCTAATGGATCTGCCTGCCTGTTTTGTTGGTGTAATGATCTTTTTACTGACCACAAAGGCATCTTCCGTATGCAAAGCCATGGGCCTGCTCAAGGAATAGGTGCTTTTTTGTCATTGACACTAAGGTGTTTCTAAATCTGGGCCTGAGGATTCTAAAATGCACAACATCTTCTAATTGTTAGTTATTCTCTGCTTTGCTCTTTTCTTCTTTCCCTTTTGAATCTTTATAGTAAAGATTTGTTAAGAATCAGAGGTTTGGGCCAGGCACAGTGGCTCACGCTTGTAATCCTACCGCTCTGGGAGGCCGAGGTGGGTGTATAGCTTGAGCTCATGAGCTCGAGACCAGCCTGAGCAAAAGCGAGACCTCTGTCTCTACTAAAAATAGAAAAACTGATGCAAGAGGATTGCTTGAGCCCAAAAGTTGGAAGTTGCTGTGTGCTATGATGCATGGCACTCTACCCAGGGATACAGCTTGAGACACTGTCACAAAAAAAAAAAAAAAAAAAAAAAGAATCAGAGGTTTGTTTGGGTGCAGGGCTAACACCTGTAATCCTAGCATCCTAGCACTCTGAGAGGCTGCTGAGGCAGGTGGATTGCTTGAGCTCAGGAGTTGGAGACCAGCCTGAACAAGAGCAAGATCCATCTCTACTAAAAATAGGAAAACTAGCTGGGCGTTATGGCGTGTGCCTATAGTCCCAGCTCGTTGGGAGGCTGAGGAAAGAGTATCTCTTGAGCCCAAGAGTTTGAGGTTGCTGTGAGCTATGATGCCACAGCATTCTACCCAAAGCGACTGAGTGAGACTCTGTCTCAAGAAAAAAAAAAAAAAAAAAAAAGAATCAAAGGTTTACTAAACTCCTATCTGCCAAAAACTGTTCTAGACCTTGGAGATAAATACGGAGGGTGTGAGAGCATGTGTGTGTAAAAATCCCTGCAAATTTGTATTCTTATTTTTTATTATATTTTATTTTATTTTATCAATTATTTTTGAGACAGAGTCTCACTTTGTTGCCCTCAGTGCGTGCCATGGCATCATAGCTCGCAGCAATCTCGAATTCTTGGCCTCAAACAATTCTCTTGCCTCAGCTTCCCGAATAGCTGGGACTACAGGGGCCCACCACAAGACCCAGCTTTTGTATTTTTAGAGACAAGGTCTCACTCTGGCTCAGGTTGGTCTCGAACCTGTGAGCTCAGGCAATCCACCTGCCTCAGCCTCCCAGGGTTCTAGGATTACAGGTGTAATCCTAGGCCACACTCCCGGCCACAAATTTTTATTCTTTCTAGTTACTTTATTCCCTGTGAATTACTGGGCATTTCCTTCCATTTTTCTGGTGATTTCCATTTCTTTTATTTTATCAATAAAATATAATTTATTGCTCTATAAAGGCAGCTCTATAATTTTGCTGCCTTAGCCAGTGCATTGTTTGGGACATATTTGACTTTTTTTAAAATGACAGAAATTAAATTCCAACAACAAGAAGAATTTGTGGACTCCTGTAACCAAAACAAGGCAGGCAGAAATAGGGTTGGGCATCAGTGGTGACTGGAAGCAGAACCTGGAGACGCTCAGGACCTCTCTCCTCGCCCCTGGGTCCTCCTTGCTACAGGGCAGCTTCGCGTTCTCCAGGGACGTTCTGTGCAGGGCAGGACGAATGGACACCAGCAGCTCCAGCCTCCTGTGCTCCTGGCTTTGTCGGCCAACAGGGCAGGGCTACTTCTCTGTTTCCAACACCCTGGTTAGTGACTCGGGGGACTGTCATCTGTGAAACCCAGGGCAAAAGTGGAGAATCTCATCATTGGGAGGAAGCTCCTAAATAAAGGGATATCTGGTACCAGAATGAAGAGGGGGGAGTGACATAAATGTCCACTGCAGATCAAGGTTAAATACACATGCTGGCTCTGGCCATCTCTCACCTGTTCCCCTCTCAGCCCTCTTCCTCAAGCCAGGAGACTTCTAGTTAAGACGTCTTTCTGGGCTTGGCACCCGTAGCTCAGTGGTTAGGGTGCCAGCCACATACACCCAGGCTGGCGGGTTCAAACCTGGCCTGGGCCTGCTAAACAACAATGACAACTGCAACAAAAAAAAAAAAAAAGAAAGAAAGAAATATCTGGTCATTGTGGCAGGTGCCTATAGTTCCAGCTACCTGGGAGGCTGAGGCAAGAGAATCACTTAAGCCCAAGAGTTTAAGGTTGCTATGAGCTGTGACTCCACCGTACTCTACTAAGAGTGACATAGTGAGACTCTATCTCTCAAGAAAAAGAAGTCTTTCTGCCTTGGTAACGTGATTATGGATAGTTTGACTACAGCACCCAAAGCTTGCTGTGGATGAAATGTGGTGAGAGGGCGTACTGAGGGCAGTGACAGTGATGGGAAAAGAGAAGGAGGGACAGTCGGGTCACACTGGAGTTCTCACATTCAGCTCAGCAGACTCAGACCAAGTGAGCCTCCAGCACTTTCGTTAGCATACACTAACTCAGGCACATCTTTGGGTTTTTGTTATTATGATGAGTGGACACTGGCCACAGAGATAGGCAGTTCGGGATAGAGCAAAGGTTTTTAGAGTTTCAAATGTAGCAGAATCCCCCCACCCCCTTTACGTATCATAAAGAAAACAGCTCACAGAACTTCAATACGTAACCATGCTATCAGAGAGATTGTGGTTACAGCTTCCTTTATGCTGCCCTCCACAGGCACCTTGGGTTCCCCAAGACTCAATCAAAAAACAACCATAACAAAAGAGAGAGATAGGTATATTCCCTGTTTACTTCAAGATTTCCTTTTGAATTTATTTTGAAATGCTTCAGCAATGAAAGTGTGATTTGCTTGTATAATATATGTTCCTTAGACTTAATCTGCACCCAAGGTATGATCACTTACTCTAACTGGGCATGCATACCTCAGGGGTACTTAGCTAACATTTGCCCCCAAAAAGCCATACTGTAGAGGTGAGCCTATGAGTCGTTTAGATAGGATCATCTACAGCCATCACCAGAGGCAGAACAGATGCTAGAAAGGCTTTTTTGGGGGGGTGGAGTGGGGGGTGAGGAGACAGTCTCACTATATCTCCCTTGGTAGAGTGCCGTGGCGGCACAGCTCACAGCAACCTCTTAGGCTTAAGCAATTCTCTCACCTCAGCCTCCCAAGTAGCTGGGACTACAGGCACCCACCACAACTCCTGGCTATTTTTTGTTGCAGTCGTCATTGTTATTTAGCAGGCCCAGGCCAGGTTCGAACCCACCAGCCTCGGTGTATGTGGCTGGTGCCATAAACACTGTGCTATGGGTGCCGAGCCTAGAAATGCTTGTTATTGGTGAGCCGAGAGATAGTCAAGATAAAGGACTGAAATGAAATGTAGAGATGGTCTCCACCCTTGTAACAGAATGTAAGAATCCAACGGCTGCTCACCTTTCACCTGGGCTCACTTCCCAGGGATTCTGTTCACTTGACTTCAACTACACGGTTAGCAGAACTCTGCCTTTAGGTTATTACAGTGTTTGTTTCACTTAAGTTTTCCAGTGCATGTCCTGACAAAGAACCTAAAAAGACACAGAATTGGGTCTTCACTGAGATGACAGAACAAGTTTGGGGCTCGTTCATCTGCCTGCTTGATAGTAAATATTTGTTATATGAAGCAGAATTTAATTGGACACTTGCCTTTTTGTGATCTAGTAGCAAGGTTAGGAAGGAGAAGCCCCAATATCTTCATCTACCTAAGGTTGGATTCAACTTTTTTGAGGGCTAAGACTTATATGCCTAAGATCCTTCTTTGAGAAAAAGTTTTAAAAATTATAAATACAAATTTAAGTATAAAAGTGGATATTCATATAGAATGAGAAAAGAAATCATGACAAATTTCAAATTGTAAAAAGTTAATAAATGCCACAAAAGTTCAGAAAAAACATAATTTTTTTAAATCAATAGCCCACATGGCTCTACAATAAATATTCTTACATTTTTTGGCTGCACATTCTTTGAGGGCCATTTTGCGTGACCTCTATGCTGCAATACTTTCCATAAAGAGAATAAAATAATTCAACACTTCCTCTAACTTGGTTGATCAAAAAAAATTTGCATGTTATTAATTCTTTAAATTCATAAAATATGCAGCTTCAACAGACAAGTTCACTATTTGTAGTTCTTCCATAGGGTTATACACTATAAACAGGAATTATGATAAATTTAGTTTCACGTCATCTCTTCAAAAAGAAAGAAATTCGTGGAGTGTTTATAATTATACACACTGAATATAGAGTATGCTCTTAGAATTTCCTTTACTAGGAATACATGAAAACAGAATCCTCTACTCGGAATTTTACATGTCATGATTGGAAGATTCTTCCACAGATTAGCTTCTGACTCTGCAAATGACAACCTTGTTTCTTCCTATATACATCCAGTGCTGGGCACCGGAGAACAGGTGCGTGTTATGTAGGTGCTCTGCTCTTCCGTCTTCCCATCAAGTCACTTGGTGAGCTTGCCCCAAGAATGATAAATATATTCCTGCACATCCTGGATAGGAATAAGTTAACTATACATGGAAATATCTGCAAAACCTTACAAATACCTTCCACTGAACCTCTGCTAAATGTATCACCAACTCAACTTTCCTTAACTATTTTAGGTTGTTTCAAAAGTTTTGTTCATTTTAATGTCATGTGTTTTTGTAGCTCATGTCTCAATAAATATTTATTCTACTGTGTCGTGGTATATACTGATCGATGGAGAATTTTGTACTCTATACATTGATGCTGTTCGTTTTTTTCTACTTTTAATTTTTTTTATTCTTTTCAGCCTATTACTATATGATGTCATTAAGCGATTTT
>CAUYPK010019914.1:0-21973 GCA_963574355.1 Loris lydekkerianus
TATTGCTAAAGAAAAACTGTAAACTAGCAACAACAACTTTAAAACTTTAAATAAAGTGCAGAAAACCATAGCTTAACAGTTAATCAAGCTAAATCACAAAGGTTAAAATTCTTCAAAATTGGATTCCTCCTCATCATCATCTGTATGTCCAAACAGAGCTTCAGCTGTATCTGATGTGACGGTATCAGCATAGACATTGTCATCATCACTGAGTTCGGAGATATCATCATCACTGCTGTAGGTCTCATACAAAGCACCGCCCCCTCAAGCAGACGGCAGAAGACGACTGGAGACTACATGAATTTGATTAGGTGCGCGCACACCAAATCAAATAACCTGTATGACCCGAGTATAAGCTGAGTACGGGTTTTTCAGCACAAATTTTTTGCCAAAAAAACTCGGCTTATGCTCGAGTATATACAGTAGATTTCCTTAGTGTTCCCTGAATGTTCTTTCTGTTCCAGGATTTCATCTAGGACAGATATTACATTTAGTTTCTCAGACTTTTCATAGTTTCGAAGATCTTGATAGTTGAGGAATATCGGCCAGGAATTTTGAAGAACGTCCCTCAGTCGCAATTTGTTTGGGGTTATATGTTTTTAGAAGGAATATCACAGAGGTAAATCTCCATTTTCATCACATTATATAAAAAGTGCATGTTATCAGTACAACTTATGTTGAAGTTAAACTTGATCACCTGGTTAAGGTAGTGCTTGTTAGTTTTCTTCATTGTAGAGTTAACTTTTTATCATGAATTTTCATACCATACTCTTTGGAAGGAAGTCTATTCAACCCTCCCTTATGGAGTGAAGAGTAATGCTCCACTTTCTGGAGTGTGAAATATCTACCTACCTTATTTGAAATTCATCTGGTTGGAAGAGTTTTCTTTCTCCTCTGTTTATTTAGCCATTTATTTATATTATCTGTAGACTCACAGGTATTCCTTTTATACTTTGAGTTAGAATCCATTACTGCTTTATTTTGTTGCTTAAATTGTTCCAGGTGATTGAGAATTCAATTTTTTTTTTCACTTATTTTTTACTTGTATATATTCATAGAGAACAAGTGCAATTTTTGCTATATTGATACATTGCGTTGCGAAGCCAGGGCTTTGGGGCACCCTCCAACACTGAGGCAACATATAATTGTACCTCCCAACCCCTCTAAGCCTCTATTGTCCAACATTTCACACTCTGTGTACACATTATTTATCTCCATTTAGAAGTGGGAATATACAGTATTTAACTTTCTGTGTCTGAGTTGTTTTACTTAGACAATGGCTCCACTTCCATTCATATTGCTGGAAAAGGCACAATTTCACTTTTTTACCCGTTGGGTGTATACTACATTTTCTTTAATCTTCTGTTGATAGGTCGATTCCATATCTTTGCTACTGTGATAAGCATATGAGTACAAGCATCTTTTTAACATATTGATTTTTTTTCCTTTGGATAGATAGTCAGAAGCAGGATTGCTGGATTGTATGGTAGTTCTATTTTTAGTTCTTTGAGAAATCTCCATAGTGTTTTCAGTAGAGGTTGTGCTAATTTACCTTCCCACCACCAGTGTATAAATATTTACTTTTCTTTTCATTCTGGCCAACATCTGTTATTTTTTGTCTTTTTAAATAATGGCCATTCTGATTAGAATAAGATGATATCTCATTGTGATTTTTAACTTGCATTTTTCTGATATTTAGTCATCTTGAATTTTTTTTCATGTGTTTGTTAGTTGTTTTTCTTCCTTTAAAAAATGTTTATTAATGTCCTTAGCCCACTTTTTAATGGGGTTATTTATTTATTTCTTTATTTGTGGTTGTTGTTGAGTTGTTTGAATTTTTTTAAAATTCTGGGTGTTAGTTTCCTATTAGATGTATAATTTGCAAATACTTTCTCCCATTCTGCAGGTTGTCTGCTCACCAGTGATTACCTCTTTTTTTCTGGGCAGAAGCTTTGTAGTTTAATTAAGTCATATACCTGTATCACTGAGGGTTGTTTTTTTCTTTTGAGCACTTTCTTACTTTCTGGAATTATAGACAGATCCAGGTTCATCTTGCATATTTCCTGCCTTTTCTGTAGAGCTGGCCATTTCTCTGAGGAGCCCTGGTCATTCATTGGAGAACAGTATTAGAAAGCAATGTCTGAGTCCTAAGAGTGATGAGCATTGTCATTGCTCCAGGGATGTCATTGTTTCCAGGTCCCCTCAGCTGACTGAGTAAGGAAATGCATGTGTATATATACACATATCTGTAAATCTTCCTATGTGCAATCATTTGTATCTGAATTAATCTAAATGTGAGTTCAGACCGATACCTGCACGTCTAATCTCTCATCACATGGGTTATTCTAATCTTTTCCCTTTGCTTCTATCTAAACTTGCAATCTCCTCAGTAAGAACCCTGCCTCACCATCCATTGTCTATTTACTTAATTGTTCAATTTCAATATATGTGTATAATAGTTACAATATACATTGTTAATGGTATACTTCATTTTCAAATATCATTAGACAATTTCATGTACAGTGAAAGTCCTTTAATGAACACTTAATATTCTCAATTCCTCTTTCCTGTCCCTTATGATATTTTTGTCATTTATCTTACTTATCCACATGCTATAATTACACAATGTATTGTTACTGTTATTGCTTTAAAGTTACCTTTTATAACAATATAGTATATGGAAGAGGGAGGATTTTATTTTGCTTTCAGTTATTTCTTCTCCAGTATTCTTCCTTTATTTATGTAGACCCATGCTTCTAACATGTATTCCTTTACTTCTGTCTGAAGATCATCTTTTATGATTTTTTGCAGGGAAGGTGTGCTGGCAATGGTTTTGTTCGTCTGAGATGACTTTAATATCCTTCTTCACTTTTGAAGGTTAATTTCACTGCATGTAGAATTCTAAGTTGGTGGGTTTTACTTATTTCAACATTTTAAGTTATTAATTCCACTTTCTTCTTGTGTTGCTGATGTTTGATGAAAAGTCCACCATAATCCTTATCTCTGTTCTCTACAGGCAAGCTGTCACTTGCCTAACTTCTCCCCAAATCATGCACTCTGCCTTCTTTCAGATTTTATCTTTGTATTTAGGTTACTGCAAATATTCCTACATGCAACCATTTCAGATAGTTTGAATATGATGTTCCTAGGTGTGGGGTTTTGTTTTTGTTTTATGCTTCTTGGTGTTTTCTGAGCTCCCAGGACCTGATGTATGCCTGCCATTAATTAATTTTGGAAAGTTCTCAGATATTTCAGAAATTTTGAGCATTTCTTCTTCCACTTCTGGAATACCAATTTAAAGCGGCATATTACATTTTAAAAATTTTTTCCGCCATTCTTTGATGGTCTGTTATTTCTTTTGCTGTTTTTTACACCATTTTTCTTTTTTATAGTCTAGTTTGGGAAGTTTCTGTTGATGTATCTTCAACCTCACTGACTTTTTCCTTGACTGTTTTGAGTCTACACATGACACTGTCAAAGACATTGTCCAGTTATGATACACAATGTTTCACTATGTGTTTTTAATTTCTTATTAAAGTTCCTGTCTCTACTTACATTATTCATCTGTTCTTATGTATCGTCTATCTTTTCCACTAGGGCCCTAAAGACAGTAAAGATATTGATTTTAAATTCCCTGAGTAACAATTTCAACATGTGGTCATCTCTGAGTCTGGTTATGATTACTGATTTGTCTTTTCACAGTACATTTTTTTTTTTTGCTTGTTCGCAGGTGTCTAATTTTTGTTAGCCAGTATATTGTATGAGGTAACAGGGGCTGTGGTAAACAGCCTTCAGTTTACTTATGTCAGTTGGGCTAGAAATTAGGCTATATTTAATGTTTGCTGTAGTTCCAGCTGCCAGAGGCATCCAATTGCTCTAGTGTTTTTGTTTTTGTCTCTCCTCTGACTTTGAAATTCCCTAAGCACCATACTCAGGGAGAATCTGGGTATTTTGTCTCTTTCAGTTACAGTCTTTGTTGTTATATTGGAGTCTAGATAGTGTGGTGGTGAGATGTGGGAGAGGGAGACATTCCATAATCCTGGGATTAAATCTCAGACTTTGATGGGTCTCTGTCTCCACACTGTGACCTTCTCCGTGTCTCTCCGGTTTCTCCTCCCTTGCCACCTACTGCACTCTCCCCATGCAGTGGTCCTGACCTAGTTCCTTGTGGTCCTATGGCCTGTTTTTTCTCATTAGATGAGACAGACAGACAAGCCAGAGTGGAAGGAACATCCCTTCCTTAACAGGGATAAGGTTCTGGTAATTCTTTCCCACAGAGAGTGAGCCCGTAGTGTGGTGAGGGCTCTGAGCACACTGCAGGGGTTACTCTGCGTCTTTTTCTACCAGAGCCGGAGGAGAATCTTTCTAGGTTCTTCACTATAAAAACCTGCTAAAGTTGTTGGAGGTAAAACCCACGAGAGTGTGGAGGTCCCTCTCTGACAGTGGCCCCTTGGGCTTTCTTCCTCTTACGCTAGACCACTCTTGGTCTCCAGCAGTCTATCAAAATTCCCATGTAAGAACTCCTATCATTTTAAAGTTCATTGACTTCTGTCCCAGATAAAGAGATCTCAGCTACATCTTTCTGAATGCATTTATCTCTTCAGATTTCAGGGTAGCAATTTTCCCTACAACCTAAATTCTTTCATGGATACAAGAAAAGTCATTAACTTTTAGTTCTGTGCAGTTTTTGCTTTTTGTAATGTTGGTAACAATAACATCCAGCCTCTTCATGTGTTAATGATGATGTCCTCATTTAGCATTTGAGATGAAAATAAATCATTTGTGCCTTTGATCAGATTGTGACTATAATATATCTCACAAATAGACTAAAGAATGGTACATATTGGCTTCTAGCAACCTCCTCTGGTTTTATTATTATTATTTTTTTTTTCTTTTAGAGATGGAATTTCACTTTCTCACCCTCACTTTATCACTTTAGAGTGCTGTAGCATCACAGCTCACAGCAACCTCTAACTCCTGGGCTTAGGCAATTTTCTTTCTTTCTTTCTTTCTTTCTTTTTTTTTTTAAATTAAATCATAGCTGTGTACATTAATGCGATCATGGGGCACCATATACTGGTTTTGCAGACCGTTTGACACATTTTCATCACACTGGTTAAAATAGCTTTCCTGGAATTTTCTTAGTTATTGTGTTAAGACATTTATATTCTATTCTTATATTTACTAAGTTTCACATGTACTCTTGTAAGATGCACCACAGGTATCACCCTCCCTCTGCCTGTCCGGCCGCGCGCGGGGGCCGGGGGTCTGGGGGGGGGGGGGGGCCGGAGTTCCGGGGGGGGGGGGGTGGTGGCATTACACCTGCGGTGCATCTTACAAGGGTATATGTGAAACTTAGTAAATATAGAATGTAAACACAATAACTAAGAAAATGCCAGGAAGGCTATGTTAACCAGTGTGGTGAAAATGTGTCAAACAGTCTATAAAACCAGTGTATGATGCTCCATGATTGCATTAATGTACATAGCTATGATTTAATAATAATAAAAAAAAATTGCAAGGCATACAAAGGAACAGAAAAGTATAATGCATTCGAAGAAAAAACATGAATAAAAGCTGTCCTGAAAACAAAGATCTGACTGAGGGTCTACTAGACAAAGACTTTAAAAACAAACTATCTTTAAAATGCTCAAAGAACTAGAAGATATTTGCAGGTTATATCTCCGACAAAGGTTTAATATCCACAGAGAATCCACAGAGAACTCAAACATATTAGCAAGGAAAGAACAAGTGATCCCATCTCAGGGTGGGCAAGGGACTTGAAGAGAAACTTCTCTGAAGAAGACAAGTGTACAGCCTACAGACATATGAAAAAATGCTCATCATTCTTAATCATCAGAGAAATGCAAATAAAAACTACTTTGAGATATCATCTAACTCCAATAACATTAGCCCACATCCCAAAATCCCAAAATCAGAGATGTTGGCATGGATGTGGAGAAAATGGAACACTTCTACACTGCTGGTGGGAATGCAATCTAATACATTCCTTTTGGAAAGATGTTTGGAGAACACTTAGGGATCTAAAGATAGACCTGCCATTCAATCCTATAATTCCTCTACTAGGTATATATCCAAAAGACCAAAAATCACATTATAACAAAGATATTTGTACCAAAATATTTATTGCAGCCCAATTTATAATTGCTAAGTCATGGAAGAAGTCCAAGTGCCCATGGACCCAAGAATGGATTAATAAATTGTGGCATATGTACACCTGAATATTATGCAGCCTTAAAAAAGGTGGAGATATGGCTCGGTGCCTGTGGCTCAAGCGGCTAAGGCACTAGCCACATACGCCAAATCCAGCCCAGCCACATACGCCAAATCCAGCCCAGGCCCACCAAACAACAATGATGGCTGTAACCAAAAAATAGCTGGGTCTTGTGGCGGGCACCTGTAGTCTCAGCTACATGGGGGGCAGAGGCAGGAGACTCACTTAAGCCCAGGAGTTTGAGGCTGCTGTGAGCTGTGATACCACAGCACTCTACCTAGGGCAACAGCTTGAGGCTATGTCTCAAAAAAAAAAAAAAAAAAAAAGAAAAGAAAAGAAAAAAGAAAGAAAGAAAAAAGAGAAGGAAAGAAAAGAAAAAGAAAAAGAAAAAAGATGGAGATTTTACCTCTTTCATGTTTATATAGATGGAGCTGGAACATATTCTTCTTAGCAAAGTATGTCAAGAATGGAAGAAAAAGTATCCAATGTACTCAGCTCTACTATGAAACCAAGTTACAGCTTTCATATGATTATAGCCCAAGAGTCCTGGGAAAGGGGATAGGGAGGGGTCTTACAAGGGTACATGTGAAACTTACTAAATGTAGAATATAAATGTCTTAACACAATAACTAAGAAAATGCTGTGAAGGCTATGTTAACCAGCTTAATTAAAATATTTCAAATTGTATATAAAACCAGCACATTGTACCCCATGATTGCATTAATGTACACAGCTATGATTTAATAAAAAACAAAAGAAAGGAAAAAATGCTCAAAGAACTAAAGTAAGATGTGGTGAAAGTCAAGAAAACAATGTTTGAACAGAATGGAAATAACAATTAATGACAGAAAACCTAAAAAGAAACCAAAAAGAAATTCTAGAGCTGAAAATACAGTAATTGAAATTAAAAGTTCACTAGAGGGATTCAAAGGCTGATTTGAGAAAGCAAAGCAGAAGAAAGAATAAAAAAATTTGAAGATAAGATGATGGAAATTATTGAGCCTGGAAACAGAAAGACAAATGACTCAAGAAATATGAACAGAGCATACAGAGCCCATGGAACACAGCCTAAGGGACCTCTGTTGGTATGAGAAGACCATTGTGGGTGTATCAGAAGGACAAAAAACTATTTGAAGAAATAATGACTGAAAACTTCCCAAATTTGATGAATATCAACATCTAAGAGGCTTAAAAACTCCATGTAAGATTAACTTAAACACACCCACAAAGACACACCCACAAAGAGACACAAATTGAATTTTCAAAAGACAAAGAGAATATCTTTTTTTTTTGAGACAGGTTCTCACTCCTCTGTTGCCCAGGCTAGAGTGCAATGATGTCATAGCTCACAGCAACCTCAGATTCCTGGGTTCAGGCAATTCTCCTGCCTCCACCTCCCAAGCAGCTGGGACAACAGGTGCCTGCCACAACTCCTAGGTAATTTTTCTATTTTTAGTAGAGACAGGGTCTTGCTCTTGCTCAGGCCAGTCTCAAATTCCTGAGCTCAAGCAATCCACTCACCCCAACCTCCCAGAGTGCTAGGATTATAGGCATAAACCACCACACTCAGAATATCTTGAAAGCAGCAAGAGAAATGCAACCCTTCCCTAATATGATTAACAGAACATTTCTCACCAGAAACTGTGAGGGCCAGAAATCAGTGCCAATATACTTAATGTGTTAAAAGAAAAAAAAATCTGCCAACCAAGAATTCTATATTCAGCCAAACTATTCCTCAAAAGTAAGGGAAATTAAGACATACCCAGATAAACAAAAGCTAGTTACTGCTAGTTCCCTCCTTTAAGAAATGCTAAAGAGACTAGATATGGTAACTCACACCTGCAATTCTAGCACTTTGGGAGACCAAAGCAGGAGGATTGCTTGTGACCTGGAATTTGAGATTAGTCTGAGCAAGAGGAAGACACCATCTGCACAAAAAATTAGCCAATGTGGTAGTATGCTTCTGTAGTACCTAGGGGGCTGAGGCAGGAGGATTATTTAAGTCAAGGAATCTGAGGTTGCTATGATGAAGCCTTTGCATTCCAGCCTCAGTGACAGAATGAGATCTTCTTTTTTAAAAAGGGTAAAAGAAAGTCCTGCAGGGTGCAATGAAAGGACTTCAGACAGTAACCTGAAGCCAGATGAAGAAATAAAGATTACAATAAAGGTAAAGACATGTGACTCAGCGCCTATAGCATAGTGCTTATGGTGCCAGCCACATGCACCACGGCTGGTGGGTTTGAGCTTGGCCTGGGCCAGCTAACCAACAATGACAACTACAACAAAAAAATAGCTGGGCACTGTGGTTTGCACCTGTAGTCCCAGCTACTTGGGAGGCAGAGGCAAGAGAATCGCTTGAGCCCAAGAGTTTGAGATTGCTGTGAGCTGTGAGCTGTGATGCCATAGCACTCTACCGAGGGTGACATAATGAGATTCTGAAGATGACTCTTGAATTTCTGTTCCTTACATGCTGACTGATGAGATTTCTCCTGTAAGGAAGATGTGTCTGCACTTTTTCTCCACTCTCCTTATCTAGTCAGTAAAGGATGTAGCTGTTCACAACTACAACTTCCATCAACAAGAAGAATAAATTTTTCCATCATTTGTAGGATTTCCTTGTAAATCTATAACATCCAAGTACTTACCAGCTCTGTCCATGCTTCCCATGAACTTTGTGTATTTTAAAATAACTGTTAGTTTTTCAAATTGAACAGGCTGTTTTTTCCTATAACCAGTAACTAATTGTGTTTCGGGGCCAAAGAATGTACTCAGAATTGTCACTAACCTCTTGTCATGGAATGAGAGCCACACAAAAAAAGTGTCAGATATCTTCCAGTGTTGCAGGAGAACAGGAAAATCATTATGTTGGTCAAGGTCCAACATAGAATTAGAAAAGGTTAAAGTTAAATGAGGCCATAAGGATGGGCCCTAATCTGAGAGAACTGGTATCCTTATAACAAGAGGAAGAAATCTCTTTTTCTCTTTCTCCCCTCCCCCATGCATGCACACAGTGAACACACAGAGAAGCTGATCATCGGCAAGCCAGGATGAAAACCTTTACCAGAACCTGTCCATACTGGCTCTAGAACTCTAAGAAAATAAATTTCTGTTGTTTAAGCCACAGTCTATGGCATTTTGTTATGGCAGCCCTGGCTAAGTAACAGAGAGCTGAACAGCAGATTTGGATTGTCAAAAGAATCTCAAGGGCCAGGCACAGTAGCTCACACCTGTAATCCTAGCGCTCCAGGAGGCCAAGGCTGGTGGATTACTTGAACTCAGGAGTTTGAGATCAGCCTGAGCAAGAATGAGATTTTGTCTCTACTAAAAATAGAAAAAATAGCTAGGTATGGTGGTGCAGGCCTGTGGTCCCAGCTACTCAGGAGGCTGAGGCAAGAGGATCCTTTGAGCTCAAGAATTTGAAGTTACTGTGAGCTATGATGCCATGGCACTCCACCAGGGCAACAGAGTGAGACTCTGTCTAAAAAAAAAACAAGACAGAGGAAGAAAGAGTGTCCAATGTACTCAGCCCTACTTTGAAGCTAGATTGTAGCTTTCACATGAAGGCTGTGACCCAGCTGTAGCGCAGGACTATGGGGAAAGGGACGGGGAAGGGGAAGGGAGGGGGGAGGTTTTGGTGGAGGGAGGGTAATGGGTGGGGCCGCATCTGTGGTGCATCTTAGAATGGGTACAGGCGACTGCACTAATGTACACAGCTATGATTTAACAATTAAAAAAAAAAAAAAGAAAAACAATCATAAAACACAAAGTCAAATGAGATCATCCAGGCTAAAGAACAGAAAGGAAAAATAATGAAGGAGAATGAACAGACCTCAGACACCTATGAGACACCATTAAATGTACCAACATACACATAATAGGAGCCTCATAACAGAGAGGACAGAGTTATAAATAATTGCCAAAACTTATCAATTTGCTGAGAATGACTAGTCTACATATCCAAGAAGCTCAATGACCTCCACATAAGATAAACTCAGAGATACACATTCAGATATATCATAATCAAAGTGTTAAAACACAAAGAGAGAATCTCGAAAGCAGCAAGAGAGAAGCAACTCGAGGGATCCTTAATAAGATAATAGCTGACTTCTCATTAAAAACCATGGAGACCAGAAGGTGGTGGGATGAAATATTAAAATGATGAAAGAAAAAGACTCTTAACTATATATATGTATATGTATATGTATATATATTTGTGTATGTATATATACAGAGAAACTATCTTACAAAATGAGGGAGAAATAAAGACATTTCTAGATTAACAAAAACTGAGAGAATTTGTCAGCAAACCTGCCTTACAAAAAACATTGAAAAGAATCTTTTGGGCTAAAATGAAAAAACACTAGAGATTGTGGCAGGTGCCTGTAGTCCCAGCTACTGGGAGGCTGAGGCAAGAGAATCACTTAAGCCCAGGAGTTTGAGGTTACTGTGAGCTATGATGCCATAGCACTCTACCAAGGACAACATAGTGAGACTCTATCTCAAAAACAAACAATAACTACAACAAAAAAAAAATTAAAGAGTAAACTGAAACCACACACATACAAAAATGCAGATGTTCTTCAACTTATGATGAGATTACATACCAATAAATTCATCATAAGTTGAAAATACCATGTCAAAAATGTATTTAATACTCAATTTTAAACTCAAAAATCTAAGTCAAACAATTGTCTGTTGTAGACCATCTGTATATAGCATTATTGTAGTGGAAGTAGACAAATGAAAAATAGGGAAAGAAATTGCACTCAGTAGTCTGTCTCATATGCCCTCTAATATTCATCCTTGTCTCCTAAGCAGAAAAACCAAGTAAGAACAACTTGAACAGATAAATTTTTATTTTTTCTTTAAAAAATAAATAAGTGCCAAAACAAACTATACAAAGAATAAAGTTCACTAGATCAATTAAAAGAGTATTTTAAAATTTCAAATAATCCAAAAGAAGGCAAGAAAGAGAAAAGATAGTATGAAAAATAGAACAAACAGAAAGCAAATAATAAAATAGTAGACCTAAGTCTAAACATATCAATAATTACATTAAATGTTAATAGTCTAACACACTAATAGACAGATTGTAGAAGAATTTTCTAAAAATTAAGAACCAATGTGAAATTTAGTAGGTGTAGAATATAAATGTTTTAACACAATAACTAAGAAAATGCCGTGAAGGCTATGTTAACCAGTTTGATGAAAACATTTCAAATTGTATATAAAACCAGCACATCATACCCCATGATTGCGTTAATGTGCACAGCTATGATTTAATAAAAAAAATTAAAATTAAAAAAATTTTAAAAAGGAAGAACCAACTATATGCTGTGTATAAGAAATCTCCCTTAAATTCAGCCAGTAACCTCCTGTGATCTTGGCAAATCATTTAACTTCTGAGTCTAAGTTCGTCATCCATAAAATAAGGGGTAGGACCAGATCAGCACTTTCTCTAACATGCAGGTTCTCAGGCTCTCTGATCTGGGACCTCGGCATTACTATTTTCTAAAACAGTGGTTCTCAACCTTCCTAATGCTGTGACCCTTTAATACAGTTCCTCATGGTTGTGGTGGCCCCCCAACCATAAAATCTTTTTTGTTGCTACTTCTTAACTGTAATTTTGCTACTGTTATGAATCGTAATGTAAATATCTGATACATGGGATGTAGTTAGGCGACCCCTGTGAAAGGGTCATTCAACCCCCAAAGAGGTCGCAACCCGCAGGTTGAGAACCACTGTTCTAAAAGCTCTCAAGGTGATTCGATGCACAGCAGGGTTGAGAACCAGTGAACTAGAGTAGTGCTTCTCAAACCTTAATGTGCATACAAACCACCGGGGAGCATGTTGAAATTAGATTATTTTGGCAGGTCAGATTTTTTTCCATGAAAAGCTCAGGTGATACTGATGTTACTGGTCTACTGACTCACACCCAGATTTTCTTCCGTTTCTATGTTATTTCTCATCTGCATGGTATACTTTATGTAGTTCTTAGAAGTCCGTGTGCTGCTTGGATGAGGCCCCAGATTTAGGACGTTAAGATTGGTAGTGTGGTATCTGCAAAAACTCTCATTGCTTATGTTCCAGAGTTTTGGGTATTTGGAACAATTCTGCATATTGAAATAATTTTAATAGAACCTTGCTTTAGGTAGCCTGACAGCTCTGGCTGGTGGTGGGTGGGTTGTTAACATTGCTACAGAAAAGAGGGTTGGTTTTGATTTTTCCTTCCTTTAATCACATAGACCCCACTTTAACAGATATTCACACTTTCAAGTCGTCTCCTTTCTTCTCTTCAACAGGTACCCTCCCCATATTGACCTGTAATATTTTGGGGTAAAAAATAATCACAAAGTGCATTTTGTTTTCATTTTGTTTCTCACTTGAGCACATAAGTTTAAAGCAAGCAGAACTCCCCCAACTTATTATAGAAATATATTTTGTTCTGGAAGAAGCTCAAACATATTTTGGCTATCACATTTGTTTAACCCTATACTTTAACCCTATCTATTCTTTGGAAATTGTTTTTAGAAATAAGATAAAAAATAAAAATACTAGTTAAAAAAAAAAAGAAATCTACCTTAAATATCAAGGTCTGTAGATAGATAAAAGGAACATAAAATGATACAACATGCAAATAATAATCAAAAGAAAGCTGATGTACCTATAATAATATTAGCCAGAGTAGACTCCAGAGAGAGGAAAATTACCAAGAATAAAGACAGGTATTACATAATGTTATAATAAAAGGATAAAATCATCAAGAAATTACAACAGTCCTAAATACATATGCATGTAACAACAGAGTTTCAAAATAAATGAAGCAAAGACTGATGGAAATGAAAGAAAAAATGAACAACTGCCTAATTATTGTTGGAGAGTTTAATACTCTCAATAATCACTGGAGCAATAAACAGAAATCAGCAAGGATCCAGAAAAGCTGAACAACCTTATCAACCAGTTGGTTTTAACTGATACTTGTAGAACACTCCATCAACAGGAAAATACACATGTGCGCCAATATGGACCATATCCTAGATCATAACACAAAACTTAACAAATTTAAAAGAACTGAAACCATACAAAGCAAGTTCTCTGACTAGATGGCATTCAAGGAGAAAGCAATAACAGAAAGATAACTGGAAATTTTCCAAATACTTGGAAATTAAATGATTTTAAATAATTATTCAGAATAATTCATGAGTCAAAGATATTTCAAGGAATATTAGAAAATGTTTTGAGTAAATTCAAAATGAAAATATATCCTAGCATGCTGGGAGGCCAAGGCGGGTAGATTGCACAGATTCGAGACCAACCTGAGCATGTGTGAGACCCCCATCTCTAAAAAATAGCAGGGCATTGTGGTGGGCAACTGTAGTCCTAGCTACTCGGGAAACTGAGACAAAAGAATCACTTAAGCCCAATAGTTTGAGGTTGCTGTGAGCTGTGATCTCACAGAACTCTACTGAGGGCGACAGCTTAAGACTCTGTCTTAAAAAAAAAAAATAAAAAATAAAACTAGTTCTTTGAAAAGATTAGTAAAGTTGGTGGCACCTGTGGCTCAGTGAGTAAGGCACCGGCCCCATATACCAAGGGTGGCAGGTTCAAACCCAGCCCTGGACAAACTGCAGCAATAAAATAGTCTGGTGTTGTGGCAGGTGCCTGTGGTCCCAGCTACTCCAGAGGCTGAGGCAAGAGAATCACCTAAGCCCAAGAGGAGGAGGTTGCTGTGAGCTGTGACGCCATGGCACTCTACCAAGGGTGATAAAGTGAGCCAGAGTCTCACTTTAAAAAAAAAAAAAAAAAAAAAAATTAGTAAAGTTAATAAACATCTTATCGACTGACAGAAAAAAAAAAGAAGATACAAATTACCAATATCAGGAATGACAGAGGGGATATCTTTGTGGCTCCTGCAAACATTCGAAAGTCAATAAGGGAATACTAACAACATCTCTGCAAACATAAGTGGACCAATTGATGTGGGCCAATTCCTTAAAAACTGCAAACTATAAAAACTCATCCAAGAAAAAATAGATAACCTGATTAATCCTATGTCTATTTAAAAAATTGAATTTATAGTTTCTTTTTAAGCATAGCTAGACCTCATCTCTACAAAAAATAGAAAACTTAGCCATGAGTGGTGTCATATTCCTGTAGTCTCAGCTATGCGGGAGGCTAAAGAAGATGGTTCACTCGAGCCCAGGAGTTTGAGGTGGCAGTGAGCACAGGAGTTTGAGTGGCACTCTAGCCTGGGTGACAGAGTGTAACACTACCAAAAAAAGAAAGACAGAAGAAAAGGAAAGAGAGAGAGAAAGAAAATAAAGAATGAGGCAAATATGAACACTCTCACCACTCCTATTCAAATCCTACTGGAAGTCGTAAGCAGTGCAACAAAGCAGGGGGAAAAAGGAGTACAATTGGAAAGGACAGTATGCTAGTCACACATGACATGATGTCCGAATAGAAAATTCCAAAGAATCTATCAAAAAAAATCTTAGAATTTATAAGTGAGTCTCAAAAGATTATAGAATTCAAAGTTAACAGGTAAAACTTAATAATATTTCTATATACCAATAACTAACGATTACAAGTTGAAAACTTTTTTAAAGTGTACTTTACATCTTCCACAGAATGAAATAGTCTCACGGAATGTGTGCAGAGTATATCTGCTAAAAAACACTACAAAATGTTGGTGAAATAAATCAAAGAAGACCTAGAGAGAGACACAACACATTCATGAACTGGAAGACCAAACATAGTTAAGATGTCAACTGTCTCTAAGTGATCTATTGATTTAGTGCAATTCCAGTAAAATTCCTAGCAGAAACTTTTGTAGATACAGATATATTGATTCTATAAATTATGTAGAAAGTCAAGGGAACTTGAATCTCTGGAAACAAGTGAAAAAGAATAAAGTTGGAGGGTACATACTCCTGATTTTAAGTCTTAATATAAAGCTGCCCTAATCAAGGTGTTGTGCTATTTCAGTAATAGACACATAATCAATGAAATAAGAATATAGAATCCAGAAAGAGAGCACACTAACATGGCCAATTGCTTCTGGACAAAAGTGCACAGACATGTCTGTGAAGAAAGAGTTGTCTTTTCAGCAAATGGTGTTGGAACACAGATATCCATAAACAAAAGAAACAAAAAGGAACCTTGAACTAAATTGAAATGCTATACAAAAATTAAACCACATTGGATCACACATCTAAACATACATTGTAAAACTATTAAGCTTTTAGAAGAAAGCAGAAAAAAATCTTCATGACCTTGGGTTAGGCAAAAACTTAATAAAAGAAAATACTGATAAGTTGGGCTACATCAAAACTGAAAACAAATGTTCTGTAAAAGACATTGTTCCAGCCTGAGCAAGAGCCCACCTCAAAAAATAGCTGGGCATTGTACTCCCAGTTACTTGGGAGGCTGAGGCAAGAGAATCACTTGAGCCCAAGAGTTTGAGGTTGCTGTGAGCTATGACGCCATGCACTCTACTGAGAGCAACATAGTGAGATTCTGTCTCAAAAAATAAAAAAATAAAAAAAAGCATTGTTAAGAAAATGAAAAGAGGGGCCAAGTGAAGTGGCTCACACCTGTAATCCTAACACTCTGGGAGGCTGACTGGGAGGAATGTTTGTGCTCAGGAGTTTGAGACCAATCTGAGCAAGAATAAGACCCCATCTTTACTAAAATAGAAAAAGTAGCCCGGTGTAGTGGCAGGTGCATGTCGTCCCAGTTTCTTGGGAGGATGAAGTAAAAGGATCACCTGAGCTTAGGAATTGGGAGTTTGAGGTTGCTGTGAGCTCTGACACTACAGCACTCTACCCAGAGTGACATAGTAAGACTCTGTCTCCCAAAAAAATCAAAACAAAACAAAACAAAAAAGAAAAGAAAAAGAAAGAAAGGAAATAAACAAGAAAAATAAAGAAAATGGAAAGAGAAAGTACAGACCAGGAGAAAATATATGCAAATCACTTATCCCACAATGGACTTGTATCCAGAATACTTAAAGAACTCAATATTCAACAGCAAGAAAACAACTCAATTTTTACAATGAGTAAAAGATTTGAACAGATAGTTTATCATAGAGAATATAGATATTTGACAATATGCTCAACATCATTACCCATTATGGAAACAAATTAAAACCCTGGTAAGATACACACTTATTAAAGTGGCCACAATTTAAAAAAAAATTTTTTTTTTGAAACAGAGTCTCATGGACCCACCAGTACCCATTAGCTGTTTACCTATATAAATGAATCTTGTTCTCACACAAAGAACATACATCAACTTTTTTTGTTTGTTTGTTTTTTGAGACAGAGCCTCAAGCTGTCGCCCTAGGTAGAGTGCTGTGGCATCACCACTCAGAGCACCCTCCAACTCTTGGGCTCAAGTGATTCTCCTGCCTCCACCTCCCAAGTAGCTGGGACTACAGGTGCCCGCCACAACACCTGACTGTTTTTTTGTTTTTGTTTGTTTGTTTGTTTGTTTGGTTGCAGCCGTCATTGTTGTTTGGCGGACCCGGGCTGGATTCGAACCCGCCAGCTCAGGTGTATGTGGCTGGTGCCTTAGCCGCTTGAGCCACAGGCACCGAGATCATACATCAATGTTTATAGTAGCTCTATTCATAATTGTCAAAATCTGTAAATGACCCAAATGTCTCTCAGCAGGAGAATGAATGAAAAATGTACATAACTATACAAGGGAATACTACATAAGCAATAAGAATGAACAAACTATGGACAAATGTGATGACATGGAAGAATTTTAAATGTCATGTGAAGAAGACAGGTTGCAATGGTTACATACTATTTGATCCTGTCTGCATGATCTTCTGGAAAAGACAAAACTACAGGGACAAAGAATAGATCAGTGTGGTTGTTATTAAGCATAGAGGGAGGATATGACCACAAAACAAAGAGGAATCTATGAGGGATTGTTCAGGGTGATGGAGCTGCTATTCATCTTTTTCTTTTCTTTTTTTTTTTTTTTTTTTTTGAGACAGTCTCCTGATGTCACCCTTGGTAGAGTGCTGTAGCATTATGGCTCACGGCAACCTCAAACTCTTGGGTTTAAGTGACTCTCTTGCCCCAGCATCCCAAGTAGCGCCCACCACAACGCCCAGCTATTTTTTGGTTGCAGTTGTCATTGTTGCTTAGCAGGCCTGGGCCAGACTCAAACCCACCAGCTTTGGTGTGTGTGGCCAAAGCCCTACTCACTGAGCTATGGGTGCCGAGCCATATGCATCTTGATAGTGGTGATAGCTACACAAGTCTATACATATGTTAAAACTTACAGGATTGTACACCAAAAAGCCAATTTAACCATATGATATTAGTTATCAAGAGAATGCAAATTAAACCACCACTCACACCCACTGGTACGGCTAAAATTATATATACAGATAAAACTAAATGCCGGCAGGGTATTGAGCAACCCTGATTCCCACACATTACCGTGGGAGTGCAAAATGGCACAACTATTCCGGATATCAGTGTGGCAGTTTCTCATAAAGCTAAATACACATCTACTCCACAACCCAGCAAAGTTTCCTCTAGGTATTACCAGAGCTTGAAAGCATATGCACACAGAAAGGCCGGTCCACGAACCTTCATAGGAGTCCCAAATAAAATGCTGCACACACACACAAAAGCCAAGCAGAGATTGTTTATGTGAAGTTTAAGAACAGCCAAACTAATTGGTGATATCGGAACAATGGTTGGCTCCAGAACAGAGGAACTGACCTAAAAGAAGTGTGAAGGAACTTTCTGGGTTACTGGATGTATTTTATATTTCTACTGATTTGTACATGTCTTGTCACTCCTGTGCAACACTGGCAAGACCCACGGAAATAATCACTTCAGATCTAGATCTATGATTTCACTGTATGTAAAATGGAACTCAATAAAAAAATTAACATGTATTGTATATGGTGTGTGTGAGAGAGAGGGAGAGAGAGAAGGCTGTTACTTAGCTTAAGTGAGAAAATTGTAAGATGGTCTTTGACATGCATCTTTTGTAAGACATTCAGTCAATTTTTAATTTTTGCTTAGGTGGACCTAAGTGTTGAAAACCCCCTTTCATGGATTCAAAACCTATTGTTATAAATAGAATTAAAGTTACTGGAGTTTTTTTTTTTTTTTTTTTTTAAGTCATGGCAAGAATAATCCTTTCTCAAGGAATTCAATAATTCTTCAAGGATTTTTAAGCTAAACTCCAACTGTATTTTTCTTTTTCTTTTTTTTTGTTCTAAGATCAATGAATTCATCTTCAGTTAGTTCAACATCTTAACATCTTTGATTCAGTTTATATAAGAAAGGAATGGATTGCATATCTGTGGTTCAACTTAGAAGTCATCAAGTTAGAAATAGCTTTTGGAAGACTTCTGAAGTGTTACAGAAATTGACAGATTTTTCTTTTCAAAGAAATGACAGAGAATTTTGTATTACAGCTCTATCTTAGAGAAACATATCCTCCAGCTTCTTCCTTATCGACCACTTAGCCAGGAATGTTTTTACTTTTTTCAGACGCATCCATAATGTTGATTTCGTAACATTGAAGTGAATGGTTCAACTCATTCACATGGTTAAAAGGATCTGCTGGGTAAGCCGACACATTACTACATCTTTTTCTCTGACAATGTCCCAAGAGTGGATTTTCTTTTCTTTCATTCTTGTTTTATTCCAGTTAAAATAAAACTTCTGCCCATAGTTTTAAAAGTGCTTCCAGGTATATTCTCATGAAGGTCAGCAAACTTCTGCGTGGTAGAGAAGAAATTCACATATAGCTCTCACATCTTGATGAAAAATTTTTAAATGTGTTTGACTCAGAGACCTGCCTCTGATAAAGCTGATGACGTATGGCTGTTGACAAAACTTCTTTTTCAGTACTGTTTGAAGAATCTTTGCTGTCAGTGCATGACTGTGTGAAAAAACAGTGATGATACCAATGTGAAGAGATTGCTTTCTTATTAAAGTAGCAAAACTAGATGCATTACCAAGCATCGCAGGAGCCCCATCTGTGCAGAGAATGAAGGTTTTCTTTCCAAAGTTTTATTTGGCATAAAATCCTTTTACCATTTCCAAAATGTTTGCAGCCTTTGTAATTTCCAAAAGGACTCACAAAATAAGAATTTTTCTTTGATGGCAACAGTGAGCGCACAGGAAACAAAAAGAGGGAGCTGGCTATATTGAGAGATGTCTGTTGGGAGACAGCTTATTTAGATACCCTTTCAGACTGGGCAAATGTGAGATTCTCTTCAATTTTTCTGATATTGTACTTAGATTCACATTAATCTTTACACACACATACACACAGACACCCCACTCTGCCTGTTGTGCCCCATCACATCTGATAATGGAAGTAGAACAATGTTATAAATGATTTTTGTCATTCATCCTTTTCTTTGACATTTCATTTTAAATTGGGTTTGTAAAGAACATACAAAATAAAGCTAAAATTAAAAACTTTGATTCAATTTACTTGTTTTAACATTTTTATTTTGAAATTTCAGACTTACAGAAAAGTTACAAGAGTAATACAAGGCCAGGCACGGGGGCTCATGCCTGTAATCCTAGCACTCTGGGAGGCTGAGGTGGGTGGATTGCCTGAGCTCACAGATTCAAGACCAGCCTGAGCAACAGCAAGACCACCCCCATCTCTAAAAATAGCCAGGCATTGTGATGGGTGCCTATAGTCCAAGTTACTTGGGAGGCTGAGGCAAGAGAATCGCTTGAACCAGAGAGTTTGAGGTTGCTGTGAGCTGTGACGCCACAGCACTCTACCAAGGCTGACAAAAAGAGACTGTCTCAAAAAAAAAAAAAAAAAAAGAAAAAGAATAAATAAAAGGCCAGGCACAGTGGCTCACACCTGTATTTCCAGCACTCTGGGAGACCGAGGTGGGTGGATTGCTTGAGTTCAGGAGTTTGAGATCAGCCTGAGCAAGAGTGAGACCTCATCTCTAAAAAAACCACCCAGTGTTGCAGTGAGCACCCATAGTCCCAACTACTTGGGAGGCTGAGGCAAGAGGATTGCTTGAGCCCAAGACTTTGAGGTTGCTGTGAGCTATGATGCCATAGTACTCTACCAGAGGCAAGAAAGTGAGACTCTGTCTCAAAAAAAAAAAAAAAAATAATAATAATAATAATAATACAAAGAATTTTTACATACCCTTGACCTAGATTCTCTAACTGCTAACATTTTACCACATTTATTCTATCATTCTCTATGCATATGTACATCTTTTTATATAATTTTCTCCATTATTATTTTATACACACATATTTATCTCTCTATATAAATACCCACTATTTTTATAAACCATTTGAAAGTAATTATGGACATGATGCCTCTTTACCCCTAAATATTAAAGTGTTTGTGTCATAAAAACAAGGATAATCTTTTAACCACAGTATAATTATCAAAATTAGGAACTTAACATTGATGTGATACTTGAATCTTGTTTCACAAAAGGGTAAAGTACACAAAGCAACCTCCAGATGCAGAAGGAACTGAGAAACCAAAGAAGAAGCAGACAAATCCAGTTTGTTAGTGGAAGGCAATTTAATGGGAAACTTACAGACAAATGTGTGGCCTTGGGCCACCACAAGACAGGTAATCTCCTCACTGTTACCCTCCCAGACCAAAGGTTTATATATTATAGGAAAAGGTATATGTGCTCTATAGGTAATGTGTAGGACAATTAAAGTTGACCTTCTAGGAAAAGACAAGCATGCTACGTATGTCTTAGCCTATAATTTGTGTGATAACATCAAAATCGTTCTGACCCCAGGGCAGGATCTAAAGTAAGTATGCATTCTTACACAGTGGGTAAAGTAGAAACCATACAGGTGTTCTAGGGACTGGGGTTAGTCAGAAGTCAACATGGCAGATTACCATCCAAGATGACATTACTTTAGCCTCCACAAACCTATAGAATTTACTTACATTTCACTGGTTGTCCCTTAAATGTCCTTTGTACTAAATAATAATTTTTTCTGATACAGAGACCAATTTAGGATCATACATCAAATTATATTTAATGCCTCTTTAGTCCCTTTTAAATCTAGAATCTAACCTGTCTTTGCATTTTAGTTTATTTTATGTTATATTATTTTATTTTGTTTTTTTGAGACAGAGTCTCACTCAGTCTCACTGGGGTAGAGTGCTATGGCATCATAGCTCACAGCAACGTCAAACTCTTGGGCTCAGGCAATCCTCTTATCTCAGCCTCCTGAGTAACAGGGAGTACAGGCACCCGCCACATTGCCCAGCTATTTTTTCTATTTTTAGTAGAGACAGGGGTCTTACTCTTGTTTAGGCTGGTCTCAAACTCCTGAGCTCAAGCAATCCACTGGCCTCAGCCTCCCAGAGTGCTAGGATTACAGGTGTGAGCCATGGTGCTGGGCCTTGATATCTTTGCATTTTATAATCTTGGCATTATTAAATCAGGTCAAGGTCCAATATCACCGGCTCATTAACCAAGAATCTAACTATTATTCTTCACCGCCCTCCATAGCACCAATGACGGGTAAGATTCCCAAAGCGGGGACAACCTAAGACAGGATATGGAGAGGCTGCATAGTGGATTACATTCACAGTACCCAAAGACGAGTAAGATCACTCTGCATTCAGTCAACCTAAGACAGGGACCAAACCATTGATGTTTGTATCCCCATGACGGGTAAGACTGAAACTGCAAGAGCAGGCAACCTAAGACAGGGGCTATGTTTT